>VZTR01006496.1:367448-392070 GCA_013400775.1 Chaetops frenatus | reverse complement strand
TTTGCTTTTAAAAATACAGTCAAAAAGATAAAGAGCACGTGTTTAGTGAGGGGTGGTCGTATCTAGGAGTCAGGTAACTTTGGATGGAGGTTAATATTATAATTGGCTTTCAATGAACCGAGTTCATCTGAGGAGAGCAATTTTACCCCACTTGCTGGGGTCCAGCAGCTGGACAGCTTCTCCTATCTCCCCTGGCTGGCAGGTGCTGTGTAGTTTATCAGCTTCAAAGTACCATTGAATTCCCCTCCCTGCAAGGATTTCTACAGAGCCCGGCTGTGGCGTCTCCACTCCGCCCCACCCTTGTTCCATCCCTCTTTCCCTCTTGGTTGCAGATCATGTCTGTGGGGAGTCACTGGGAGGCATTCCAGCCAGGGAGCAGCAGCTGTATTTTACCCTGTCATTTCCACAGCGTTACAACTTCTGTTAGGATGTGATTTTAATTTCTGTTTTCACTGATTTTACTCCCAGCCTTCTTTCCACTAAGGCAAAAGAGCCCCATCATTGCATGAAGGGCATTTCAGAGAGACCTGAACATTGGGGTAGATCTGAGAGGTAGAGCAGACAGGGCATCTGGCCTCTGTCCCATCGCTTGATTTGTGCAGTCTTCATCAGATATAAATAATCTGTGCTGTGGCCAAAATCAATGATTGTTGTGCTCTTCCTCCCTGTCTGAATTGCTGGGGTTTGAGGAAGAACAGCAGCTTCTTTTTAAGGAGTGGTTTTGGGGGATTTCTACATTTTACTCTAGAGACATATATAAAGGAGGAAGTGTAATTAATGTAAAATCTAAATAACAGCATTTGAGAGACAAGTTATCCTCCAAAAGTACTGCATGTTGTAAGTTCTCTTGAGTTTCATGATTGGAGTTTCTTGAGGTTACTATACATGAAGCTACTGACATTTCATCACATTATCTGGGACTTATAAAGTATCCTAAAACCCAATGGGAGTTCATAAAAAGCTTATATAATGAATATTTTTACGGAGACTGAAGATGCCAGATAAGAAAAAGACTTGAGATTTGGAGTAGACAAAACTGCCCAGAGCTGTGCAAATATTACAGCAATTGGCAGGTATTGTCCCTGTTTCAGTACTGTTTGATCTATTGGGTTTCTAAAAAAGCATCAATCTATCAACTCATAAGGAGATGAAACAGAGGTTATATTGGAAGGACTTCTCAGTGTGATGAACGCTGAAGCAGACACTTCACAAATCAGCAACTTCAGTTGATTAAAAGAAGTGGCTGGTTCATTTTTTGGAGTAATGCAATTTCTTACTGTATCTGAAATGGATTGGCCTATAATTTAAGCTCAGAAATGGGATTGGCAACATACACATGAATTTGCATAGTGTAAGACTTTCAAATACCAAATATGAATACTTGGTGGGTAATGGGTGGGGCACTAGGCTTCAAAAGGAATGACCTGTGAGTGCTATTTGTGAACCAGTTGGTTGGTAAGGCTTGGTTATTGTGGTTTTTTTTTTTCTCTTTTTTTTCTGAACAGGCTCTTTAGTTGTGCTCTTTGCATGAACACAATGGAGCAGGGGTTTTTAAAGTTCATTTTATTTAGTTTCATCTTATTTTTTTGGTCTATCTCTATGGTTGTGGTACTTGGGCCTTTTATCACCAGTGTTTCAAGTGTGTGTGTGTGTTGAATTACTCTCAGTTACAACAGGAAGACCTAGAATAAAACTGGTGAATCTGTGAACAGAAGATATCAATAAGAGCTAACATTTCCTAGGGCATTGCAACAGGATGTATGATACTTTCCTCTCTCTTTCTATTTCTGTAGTTGTTTTTCAGGAAGGCAGGTGATGGGGTGGTGTTTGTGACCTGCAACAGATGTTCTGTAATTTTTTTCCATCCAGAATAAACTTCCCATGGATAGAATGTAAATTGGTGACAGCTCTGGGTTTCTGTACTGGAAAGACAAGTACCATCAGTGGGAAACACTGGGGAAATACAAGAGATCTGAGCAACCACGCTGCTTGATTTTCAGGGGAGGAGGAAATGTCTAGGAGCTAAACAGAGTGAAATTGTGGAGGAGAATTCACATCACAAGTAGAGAGAAGCAGCATTCAGTAGAGTTGAGGCAAGTGAGGATTGGTAGACTGTGAGCAGTGGACAGAAGAGGACAAGAAGGGTTAAATGTTTCCAGATGACAGTAGGTATCCAGAAACTGAACTGTGAGAGATACCTTTAAAAGCTCCAGATGGTCAAATGAAGAAAGATGGCTGAGGTGCCTCTGCTAGTAGCAGTTCATCCCAGCTGGAAAGAAAACCAGTAATGTTCTCAAAACATCTAAGTAACCAAGCATCCTGAAACCAACATGTGTGTCATTTTATTGGTAAAGTAGACTTCTGAATTTGTTAGTCAGTACGCAATTGTGCTAATACCTAGAGCCACTAAATATGGCAAAATATCTCAACATGTAGGTCATTTCTTGAGACTTGCCAGGGTGCTGAAGGAGAATAATATCAAACTGATCCTCATACTGATTCTCCATGTCATGGTGGTGGGGAGAACCATACAAAAAATTCTGAAAGTATTCAGCTGGATAGCTGTGTGGCAACAGTAAAATGTTTTGATTTGGAAGTGGAATAAAATGCCACTGTCTTTTGAGTATAGATGGACTGAAGACAAGTCTTTTGTAAGCCTACACTAGAATAACCAGAAGGACATTGTATCAATAATGAGATAATGAAATGAGCTGATAAATGAGAACAGTTTAAGCATAAAATTGTGATATTGAAAATACAATGAAGACCTCCAAAGGAAGTGAAGGAATAATAACCAGGCAAAACTGTTCACTTACAAGCAAAATTTGATGAGATTTATACCAAACTCATTGAAGTGAAATGCCACCCTATGGTTAATGTGTCTTCAGAGGAAGAGTGGGGAATGTGGGTTTTCTCAGTTGTGGACAACTTTAGAGGAAATGATCCTGAGTGGTGAAGGTCTGGGGCCCTGAGAAAGAACACTGGGTGATCTGCTGTATATATGAAAAAAAAAAAAAGGCAGCTTCCTACCCAGAAGGCCATGGTATTTAGGAAATGGTATCTTCGTGGTCAAAAAAATTTACATAACACATGAATGTTTCAGGAGAGTAAAATCTAGGAAAAGTAGAGAAGTTATATCACTTCTTTATTTGGCATTAGTACAATTGCTTTTCCAATGCTGAGATTTTTTTGTGTATCCATAAGCCTGTTGATAAAATTGTAAGAGATTGATCAAAGGACTGGATACTTTGCCTTGCGGTGAGACATTCTGGAATCTTGCTGTTTATCTTGCCCATGAGAAGGCTTGGACTTGACCTGATCAGAGGGTGTGCATTGGGAAAAAAAAAAACGTTGAAAAACTGTTAACAAACTGGCAGGCAAAGATATAAAAAGGTCCAGTGGTTGGTCCTTGAAGTTCAAAATTCCACTGCACATTTTCAGCAGTGTGAGTGATTAGCCCCTATGATATCCTAACAAAGGTTGTGGTGGTTTCCTTACCACTGACAATTTAAAAATTAAGATTGAATGGTTTCTTAAATGATATGTTTCAGTAAAGCAAAAGTTCTGTGGCTTCTTTGTACAGGGCATTGGCCTAATTGTTCATAAAAATCCCCTTTGACCTTGACTTTTAAAATTCTCTTATAGATAAGTACTAGAAACAAACTAGTCTTTTTTTGTTTTGTTTTTAAATGGAGTTTTCTGCCTAAAACTTACTTTTGCTTTTACAAAGTTCTAATGAAAAATAGGTATTTTTCTTGGCCAGCTTCTGTTCACAGCCATTCAGATGTTTTTCAGCTGTAGTGAACTTGCAGTGTTACAGTCTTAGTGCCTTGGTACACTGTGTAGTGTTGGTTTCTCTATAAGGCTCTATATTTTGTTCAATTCCTTGGTGCCCCTGAAGACATATGCCAAGCATGGATGTATTTTATTGAGATATGTATGGGATATTTTTGTAGCATTAATTGAATTCAGTATTATGAAATCTACTGTTTTGCAATAAGTGCAGCTTGTAGTGGTCTTTTAGTTTCTCACCTCCTCTGAGTCCCATCTGCACATCTCATGTTTACAGTGGTAAGTGTCTTGGAGACATTTCTGCTAGATCTGTACTAAAATCCAGTTACCAGCATTCCTGTGGCTGCAATCCCAGTTAGGGTGAGAGTGTCATTAGCTGGCCATTATATCAGCAAGCTCAGTTTCTGGCTTCAGAGAGCTCAAAAGACCAAAGACTGCCAAAGAGAGACACAGCGACCAGATAGCAAATGATATTAGGGACACACTGAGCATGTTAGCCTGGCTCTCTAAAGAAATGTTTAGGGAATGACTTTTCTACTGCTTGTTTCTCTGCCAGAATCTCCTCTTTCTCCAACTGGTTTTGGATTATTTTGTCTATTTCAGCCTGTTTTTTTACAGAAGCATAAAGATATCAGGTTCTTGTGGTGAGCTGAAGCACCAGGTTCAAAAGAGCTTTGTGACACCCAACAAATGGGTATACAAGAAAGACACAAATTAGAAGCAGTTGTAGTTGGGGCTGCGGGACAGTACGATCACAGAAAATTAAACGCTCTAAGTTCTCTTGCTTACAGAACAAATAGTATTCTTGTGGGGAACAGGCTAGACTCATTTTGGACTGTTGATTCTCTTGTGATTTCAAATAGTCATAACAACTCACTTAAAACTGCTTCAGCAATGTGGCTTAAATACATTTGATCTAGACAAGAGTTAAAGTAATTAGCTGACATTTGATTTTACTTGATATGGATCCAAACCATGAAACTTTGAACACCCTTAGGGTCCAGAAGTGTTTCATTCAGTGTTTGGGTACTAGTCTGTGTTCTCAAGTAACCTTTTCAAACTTGGCAAATTTAATACCAGATTTAAAATAAAGGGACTACATATGGAATCAAGTCTGTAAATGCTTTTTCTTTAACTATAGAGGTGCTCTGGGCTATATCTGTAGAAGCAGAAGGAATCGAATATGCGTTACCTGTATTAAGGTGTGTGCTCGTGTTCATATGCAGTTCTCACACCTGTGTACATGCTTATGTGGCTGTACACAACGTTACTGCTGCTGCAAGGACCTTACAGTCTTAATAGATAACCAGGGCAATCATGTGCTTTGAGAGCCAGAGGATGGTGCTAACTTACAGCATGTGTGCATTTTCAGTTTTATGATGTGATGACAGCAGCGCTCTGACACTGGTTAACATTTGTGGGCCTTGTGGAAGGAGCAAGTCTCCATAAGGGATTTGGCTGGAGGAGACCTGCCTGCCCGCCTGGCACACAGAGATTGAGGAGGGTGCTCCAGGCAGGGCTGAAATAAGGATGAGTAGCATGACGTTTTACACTGCATGTGTTACAGTCAGTAATCCGGAATGTGATAGACCATGTTTTATAAGCTTGTTATTTTTTTCTTGCAAACTAATGTAGAGGGGAGAAAAAAGAAGTTATGAAGAAATTTAAAAGGGAGTGTATAGATGTCTCTGTTGAAGGCAGAGGCGTTCACTTCCTTTTCAAAGAGCAATTATATGCAAACTGCAAAAGCTGTGGGTGATAACAATACATCCAATTTGTTGTATTAAGAAACTGAGATGGGAAGGGAAGAATTTGAGGCAGGGAGGATTTAATAGGATTTAATTATGGCCTATGTGTATAGGGCTAAAAGAGGCACAGTTAAGTGGGTATGTTGAAGATGGCATCCTTACGTGACCCCAAAACTGGTGCTATGGTATTTGATTTGTTAACATATGTGTTCATTGTCCAAGTAATCTGTTAGTAGATCATATCACAATTTTCCCTGGCTCTGGGAGAAATTGAAGTAATGGAAAGATTACAGAATTCAGAGCTTCCCATGAAGCTCTGAAAGGAAAATAAGCAACAATGAGGAATAAGATCGATTCAGTGCTACACAGTTTACTGTAACTTACTCCATGCAAATCACCTGGAAATTATTCAGTTTAATGCCTAAGCAGCACAGTGGGAAGTTTTCAGATTCTTTCACAAAGTTTGCTCTTTGTAATGCAACATACAAATCATATAATCTTTCCCTTACCATTATAATTCTTCAGTAATTTTTAATTTCCTAATGTGATAAAAAAAGAAAAGAGCTAGGAGACCAACAGGGAAAATCATCAATGTGTGACCATTAATTAAGTGATGATTTTGAACACTGTCCAAATTCAATGTGTGAATTAAATAATTGTTCATTTAAGTAAAAATAAATACAATATATCTGAGGTTTTCAGAGCAGATTGCAAATTTTGAATCTCACAGCATTCCTATAAGAAGGTAAAAAAATATAACTATAGAAATAAAAAAAAAAAAATTAGGGCTGCTCAGGAGATGAAGAAGTAGGAGGATCCAGATGTCATGGTTTGGGAAACCTATACAATTTACACAATTAATATATTACTGAACACTTTCATATATCTTGAGCTGACCTTAGGCTGTGAAAGGTGTGCCAACCATTTCCTGAACAAATAATACCACAGGATAATGGAAGATCATTTTATGCTGTTAGTTCCTTTTCTGTGGAGCTGAAGCCCAGAGGAGTCAGCATAATTAAATTTGCCTGCAGAAAAAAAGGGTTATCAATAAATACATTTTACCAGAAATAGACAGAAAAGGTGCTTGGGAAGAGTAACATGTGGCAGTAATAAAGGCAAGCTGGACAATAGAGACAAACTCAAACACAATTTGTGGCCAAGAAATCAGAATTTTCACAGAGATCCATGAGAGAAGATGGCAAAGAAACCTACGTGGATGCCTGACACATATCTGCTCCAGAACCCAATTCTTGCTCCACAAGACCATAGAATTGTTTACGTTGGAAAAGACCTTTGAGAGGATTGAGAACAGCCATTAACCCAGCTCTGCCAAGCCCACCATTAAACCATGTCCCTAATCACCACATCTACACATCTTTTGAATAACTCCAGGGATGGTGATTCAACCACTTCCCTGGGGAGCCCTTTCCTTTCCATGGAAANAGCTGCCAGCTCTGTTTGCCACCACTCTCTAAGCCCGGTCATCCAGCCTGGTTTTTTATTGAAGGAAGGANCAGGCACAACTTGAGGTCGTTTTCTCTCATCCTATTGCTTATTACTTGGGAGAAAAGACTGAGCTCCACCTTTCTAGAACTTTCTTTCAGGTGATTGTAGAGATTGATGTCCTCCCTGAGCCTCCTTTTCTCCAGGCTAAACCACCCCAGCTCCCTCAGCAGCTCCTCGCAGGACTTGTGCTCCAGACCCTTCACCAGCAATATTGCCCTTCTCTGGACACACTCCAGCCCCTCAGTGTCTTGTAATAAGGGGCCTAAAATCCAACACAGGTTTTGAGGTATGGCCTCACCAGTGCCCAGTACAGAGGTACAGTCACTGCCCTGGTCCTGCTGGCCACACTATTTGTGACACAGGCAGGATGTCACTGCCTTCTTGGCCACGCTGGCTCATGTTCAGCCACTGGGTAGCTTTCCAGCCACTCTTTCCCCAGCCTCTAGCCTTGCATGGGGTTGTTGTGACCCAAGTGTAGGACCCAGCACTTGACCTTACTGAAACGTATACTCTCAGCCTTGGTCCATAGATCCAGCCTGTCCACATCCCTCTGCAGAGCTCTCCTGCTCTCCAGCAGATCAACATTCCTGCCCAGCTTGCTGTAATCTGCAAACTGACTGAGGGTACCCTCAACCCCCTTGTCCAGGTCATTGATAAAGACATTAAACAGGACTGGCCTGAGAACTTAGCCCTGGAGAGCACCACTGGTGACCAGCTGCCAGCTCTGTTTGCCACCACTCTCTAAGCCCGGTCATCCAGCCTGGTTTTTTATTGAAGGAAGGATACACCCATCCAAGCCATGAGCAGCCATTTTCTCCAGGACAATGCTGTGGGAAGTGGTGTCTAAGGCTTTACTAAAGTCCATGTAGACAACATCCACAGCCTTTCCTTCATCTATTATACAGATCATCTTGTCAGAGAGGAAAATGGAGTCAGGCAGGCAGGATCTGCCTTTCATACTATGCTGGCTGGACCTGATCACAGTGTTGTCCTGAATGTGCTGCATGATGGCACTTAAGATGGCTTGCTCCATGACCTTCCCCGGCACTCATGGGCCTGTAGTTCCCTTGTCCTCTTTCTGACTTATTTTCTAGATGAGTGTCACATTGGACAACCTCCAGTCAGCTGGGATNCACCACTGGTGACCAGCTGCCAGCTCTGTTTGCCACCACTCTCTAAGCCCGGTCATCCAGCCTGGTTTTTTATTGAAGGAAGGATACACCCATCCAAGCCATGAGCAGCCATTTTCTCAAGGACAATGCTGTGGGAAGTGGTGTCTAAGGCTTTACTAAAGTCCATGTAGACAACATCCACAGCCTTTCCTTCATCTATTATACAGATCATCTTGTCAGAGAGGAAAATGGGGTCAGGCAGGCAGGACCTGCCTTTCATACTATGCTGGCTGGACCTGATCACAGTGTTGTCCTGAATGTGCTGCATGATGGCACTTAAGATGGCTTGCTCCATGACCTTCCCCGGCACTCATGGGCCTGTAGTTCCCTTGTCCTCTTTCTGACTTATTTTCTAGATGAGTGTCACATTGTACAACCTCCAGTCAGCTGGGATCTCCCTGGTTGACCAGTAAATGATCTTCCACCAGCTCCCCCTGTATCCTTGTGTGAATTTCATCCACATAAAATTGGATGGGTCCAAGTAGTGTTGCTGACTGTTTCCCCTTGGATTGTGAAGGCTTCATTCTGCTCTCTGTCCCTATCTTCCTGCTCAGAGGACTGGGTACCAGAAAAAGACTGGCCTTATTACTGTTACAGACTGAAGAAAAGAAGACATTATGTGCGTCAGCCTTACCCTTTGTCACTGTGTTTCCCCCCACATTCAATAAGGAATGGAGGTTCTCCTTAGCTCTACTTTTGTTGCTAATGTATTTATAGAAATATTTTTATTGTTGTTTATGGAAGTAGCAGATGAAGTCCTTATTGGGCTTTGGCCCTTGTAATTTTTCCCTGCATAATCTCATTATATCATTGGAGTCCTCCTGAACTGTCTGCCCCTTCTTACAAAGTTTAAAAAACTCTTTTCCCCTGAGTTCTGGCCGAAACTCTGTGTTCAGGTAGTCTTCTTTCCCCTGGATCATCTTTTGGCATGTGGCTCCAGCCTGCTACTGTGTCTTTAGGATTTCCTTCTTGAAGATTTTCCAGCCTTCTTGGACTCTGTTGTTGCCCCAAGGCAGAGGTTTTGGTCACCCCCTTCCTTAATTTACCAAGAACCAAAAACTTACCATTTGGTGATCACTATGCCCAAGATAGCCTCCAACCATCACATCCCCCACAAGTCTTTCTCCATTCCCAAAAACAGGTCCAGCAGTTACCTTCCCTAGTTCATGTCAGGAAGCTATGTGCCTGATGTTCCAGTAATCTCCTAGGGTTTTTCCTCTTTGCTGTGCTGTGTTTTGAACAGACATCTGATAAGCTAAAGCTCTCCATGAAAACAAGGGTGAGGGACTGTTAGACCTCTCCCAGTTACTTAGAGAATATTTTATCTGTCTCTTTATCCTGGTTGGGGAGTCTGTGGCAGGCTCCCACAATGATACTGCCTTGTTGGCCTTTCTGCTGATTCTTACTCACACTCAACCCTATCCTCACCATCACTAAGCTCTAGAGAACCAAAACACCTCCACTGAAAGAGCAGACTGACAGACCTTGCTAAAAACCTGTCCCTCAGGCATTGGTGTACTGCTCTCAGACTTCAGTGAGCCTTGTTTTATGCTTTTCTCCCTTCAGATCTCTTTAAAGCTCTTTCAGTGAGCACTGATAACTCCTGTGGAAAGATTTTTTTTCCTCCCTTTGAAACACTTTTACCCTGTCTATTGCCAGCAGGCTTGCTGTTTGTTCCCTTTAGCTACATCCATATGTATACCCATATAAATATATATATATTTATATGTATATACATATAGTAGCCTTTAGCTATATTCATGCTGTTCAGCAACTGGCCTGGCCCTAAGTCAAAATCACATGACTTCAGCTGTATTGAACTCCAAAAAACAACCTGAGTGGTGAATAAGTTCAGGCATCTTGTATCCTTGCTTTTGCCTTGTTCCTTTAAACTCTTTTGTTATAATACAGGCTCCTCTGAGGAATCTTGAACAAGCTGGAGGTAAAGATTTACTAAGAGTGAGATCCAAGGAGACTGAAAGAGAAGTCAGAAGTCTACAGGATTGCCCACCATGTGTTAAGCAACAATTGCTTTGGTGTACATGGTCACATATTATTTGATGTGGTTACAGTAAAGCAATCCCTGCCGACAGTGAGATGAGGGATGCATCCATGCCTAGTTCATCATTTGTTTGTTTCTCTTCTATATTGTCTTTGAAGAAGTGGGTCAGGAATGAAAATAGTTACAAGATGAAGTGTAAAAAAAGTTATATCTCAAGCCTTTTAGGCAACAGGAGATGGGAACTTCTAGGAGTGTAAGGCAGTTGGTCTGTTAGGGAGTCTCATTATGAAAGAGTTAACTGAGTGCTGAGGAATCATACATATAACATGAAGGGTATATGCATAAAAAATGATGCTTGTCCCATCCAGAGGATATCACCTAGTGAGACTGGTACCAGAAGACTCCAACACTCAGAAAGTGTTCCATTGACTGAGCTGTTTCACACCAGATTGCTTCTCTTCTTGTCCTGCCTGCCACCCACGAGGATTATTTGTACAAGTTCGGATTTGAATGCTGTCCTGCTGAACTTAGTGAGTCCTGTGTGGGGGATGGGAGCAGAGAGGGAATTGGAATGTGGTGTGCAGATGTGTGAAGGTGAGAGTAAATCTTATCAGCTACTGATTCCAGAGGGTGGTGGGCTTTTCCTTGGTTTTTTTTCCTGACTCTGCCAGTGAAGTCATCAGTTGAACAACCTCAGTTATCCAGCCATACAAGGTAAAAGTACCATATCACTACATTAGGGTGTGAATACTTCTAAATATTAAAAAATATAACAATTAAACATAGTCCCTTTTGGTGAGCTGCTCCCTTGGTGGCCTCTACTAAAAACCTCTTGAGACCCCAAAGACACTTTCCTTTGTTGCATAATATTTTTCTTTTCTTTTCAGTAAACCAGGTTTGAACTGGCAAATTTCTGTGAAGTCCTGTAGCCAATTTAATATTTAAAACAGAGCTGTTATGTTATGCTGGTTTCAGGAATGTCTTGAGTCATCCTCCCTTGGCTAACCTACTGTGCTGACCCAGCACCTGAGAAAGACTTGACAGCCCTTTGGGGACAAAGGAGTGTTCTGCAGAAAGGCAGGAGAATAAAAGCTTATAAGAAAAAAGAGTGATATGGCTGAAGTTTGCGTTGCAGTTATCAGCCAAGTAATTTAAAAGAAAAGAAGAAAATGATCCAACAAAATAAGAGCATAGGCTTGAATGGACATCAGTTGGTGACCTAAAATGGTAATTGGCACTACATGTGCTCCTTTGGTAATGTCTGTGCATATGGTTTTCAGCCCACTTTGGGTAAAAGTTTGTAGAAAAATGCCCTTAGAATTTAAAACTTCTTCTCTTTTTTGGAAAGATTTGTCTTGATGCTCAGATCAAGAGGAGTCTGTAGGAAGACAGCTGTTCCAGGACACTGAGAGCTAGGGGACAGCACAGAGTGCTAGTGGTGAACCTGTTCTGCAGAGGCTTCTGTACTCTGAATGTTGCTTGCTTCACAAATCAGAAACCGCATTAGTGGTGTTGCTCAGTTTCCATGGGCATATCCATGTGCATTTAGCAGGGTGCTGGAGTTCTTATATTTTGTTGCTGTTGTATACTTATGTCCCTAGCTTCAAACCAGAATCCAGCATTGCATTTTTATTTAACTTTGTACTGTGAGCTTTATAAAGCTTGGTCTCTGCTTGCCTGTGCCTGTATTTTAAATGTGTGTAAAATCATTAAATTGACCTGTGTACAATTAAAAATGTAGAGTTTGCATTTCTTTTTATTCAGTGCCAGTGCAGATGTCTGAAAGGGAGTGCACTTTCAGAACTCTTCTCTTGAAACATTTTGTAGTCATGCAAAAGATGAGTAACACTTTAGAGGATAGAGGACCTCCAGCCAAAATACTTTTCAAATGATCTTAAAATGTAATTTATCTTCTTATTTTGCAGCTAACTATGGACCAAATCCAATTTGCAAAGGTTGCTTATCTTGTTCGAAGGATAATGGGTGCATCAGATGCCAACACAAGCTATTCTTCTTCCTGCGGAGAGAGGGGATGAGGCAGTATGGGGAGTGCTTGCATTCCTGCCCATCAGGGTACTATGGACTTCGAACCCCAGATATGAACAGATGTTCAAGTGAGTTACTTTTTGAACCCTTACACTCACTTTTGTAGGAAGGCTGTAAGTCATGCTCAGTTTCTAAGATGATATGTTGTGGAATAGAGCTGTGTTTTCACGAATGTCTCAAGATCATCGTAAAATTTCTTTGCTAAAGAAGGTCCCAGCTCATTCAGAGATATATAACTTTCAGCAGATTAACTAGTTGATGAATTGGCCTGTTTTTTATTGCTGTTATTATTATTGGTTTAATTAGAAGAGTAATTTAGGGAAAAAATATATGATTCACGCAGATGTTCCTAGATTTAAGAAGCATTTCCCACTATATGAAAATAAAAAGGATTCAGAATGAATTTAATATATAGGTAACACTCAGTATAAACATTCATATATGGGTGGGCTTCTTGTCCTATTTTTTGTTCCCACACAAATTTCAGGTGACCAGACACCTCACACCAGACATGCTTTAATATGTAAGTGTTGCTAATTTAATGAAACAGATGTACTATTAAAAATAAACAAACAACCTTTCACTTTTAGTGAAACATTTTATTTGGAAGTTTACAACCTGCTAATGTGCAACAAGATTCCCTGTTTGCATGTTTGTGCCTGGAAGCACAACTGTTAAAATCCACAAGTGCTCTGGTATCTCACATTATTTCACCTCTGTCTGGCAGTTGGGCCAATTCCTATTGATTTTTCCATATGCTCATATGTGGAGTATTACCCATATGGATTATTAATCATTGCTGTTACCTCTAATTCCCATTTTGGGGGAGAATGTTTTTGTCATAGTCTAACCAGAGTCAGGTCACCTGACATGAGAACCTGAGGTGAGAAATGGCTTTTCTTTGTTTCCTGCAGTAATCAGGTGTCTGTTAAATGTGTGGCACCTTTCCCCTAATGCTGTGCCATGTCACTGGGAGCACAGAGCTGTGGGAAAGCCTGTGCTGGTTTTCACATCACACATAATCCTGAGACTCACATGAGGTCACTCAGTGGCAGTCTGGGCTGGATGCAGAGCGCTTATGGCCATGCTTGGACCTGTCCCAAGCTATCCCACCTCTTTCTCCCCATTCCCTGCGTGGGCTCCATGGATATAGTATTCCCAACTGCTGTGTAATATTGCAGAGGGCTGCCTAATCTGTACCAGGTGGATAAGTTTTGATAAACAAAATTAAATGAGATGTTATATGGTTTATGCATCCATTCTGCAAAGTAATTTAAAATCTTGGTCTTAATTTTCATAACACATTTGTGAACTTCTCTACTTGAAACCTTTCAAAACTGGGCTGTAAATACTTCCCCATGTAAAAATATTTTTGAATATATTTGTAGGTTTAGGAAATAGATTAATTTATTTGTATTAACCTGTACCGTGCTTGTGAGAAAGGCAAAGTAGTCTGTATTGGCAGTATTCTTCCCTTTCTTGAAAAGAAAAAAACAAGAAAAGTTAATTGCAGAAGATGAAGATGGATTCAATGTAATGTTTTTTTTGGTTTTGCTACTTAAGAAAAGTGGCCTTTTCCACTGAATTACAGGATTGATTTTGAAAAGCATAAGTGCAAATTGTGTCTAACCCATACTGGCAAGTGTTGAGCAATTCATGTTTATCTCACCGTCATGTCTGTGACAGTCTCCCTCTGTGAGAATAATGATGCAGCTGTATTNGAGGGGATGAGGCAGTATGGGGAGTGCTTGCATTCCTGCCCATCAGGGTACTATGGACTTCGAACCCCAGATATGAACAGATGTTCAAGTGAGTTACTTTTTGAACCCTTACACTCACTTTTGTAGGAAGGCTGTAAGTCATGCTCAGTTTTTAAGATGATATGTTGTGGAATAGAGCTGTGTTTTCACGAATGTCTCAAGATCATCGTAAAATTTCTTTGCTAAAGAAGGTCCCAGCTCATTCAGAGATATATAACTTTCAGCAGATTAACTAGTTGATGAATTGGCCTGTTTTTTATTGCTGTTATTATTATTGGTTTAATTAGAAGAGTAATTTAGGGAAAAAATATATGATTCACGCAGATGTTCCTAGATTTAAGAAGCATTTCCCACTATATGAAAATAAAAAGGATTCAGAATGAATTTAATATATAGGTAACACTCAGTATAAACATTCATATATGGGTGGGCTTCTTGTCCTATTTTTTGTTCCCACACAAATTTCAGGTGACCAGACACCTCACACCAGACATGCTTTAATATGTAAGTGTTGCTAATTTAATGAAACAGATGTACTATTAAAAATAAACAAACAACCTTTCACTTTTAGTGAAACATTTTATTTGGAAGTTTACAACCTGCTAATGTGCAACAAGATTCCCTGTTTGCATGTTTGTGCCTGGAAGCACAACTGTTAAAATCCACGAGTGCTCTGGTATCTCACATTATTTCACCTCTGTCTGGCAGTTGGGCCAATTCCTATTGATTTTTCCATATGCTCATATGTGGAGTATTACCCATATGGATTATTAATCATTGCTGTTACCTCTAATTCCCATTTTGGGGGAGAATGTTTTTGTCATAGTCTAACCAGAGTCAGGTCACCTGACATGAGAACCTGAGGTGAGAAATGGCTTTTCTTTGTTTCCTGCAGTAATCAGGTGTCTGTTAAATGTGTGGCACCTTTCCCCTAATGCTGTGCCATGTCACTGGGAGCACAGAGCTGTGGGAAAGCCTGTGCTGGTTTTCACATCACACATAATCCTGAGACTCACATGAGGTCACTCAGTGGCAGTCTGGGCTGGATGCAGAGCGCTTATGGCCATGCTTGGACCTGTCCCAAGCTATCCCACCTCTTTCTCCCCATTCCCTGCGTGGGCTCCATGGATATAGTATTCCCAACTGCTGTGTAATATTGCAGAGGGCTGCCTAATCTGTACCAGGTGGATAAGTTTTGATAAACAAAATTAAATGAGATGTTATATGGTTTATGCATCCATTCTGCAAAGTAATTTAAAATCTTGGTCTTAATTTTCATAACACATTTGTGAACTTCTCTACTTGAAACCTTTCAAAACTGGGCTGTAAATACTTCCCCATGTAAAAATATTTTTGAATATATTTGTAGGTTTAGGAAATAGATTAATTTATTTGTATTAGCCTGTACCGTGCTTGTGAGAAAGGCAAAGTAGTCTGTATTGGCAGTATTCTTCCCTTTCTTGAAAAGAAAAAAACAAGAAAAGTTAATTGCAGAAGATGAAGATGGATTCAATGTAATGTTTTTTTTGGTTTTGCTACTTAAGAAAAGTGGCCTTTTCCACTGAATTACAGGATTGATTTTGAAAAGCATAAGTGCAAATTGTGTCTAACCCATACTGGCAAGTGTTGAGCAATTCATGTTTATCTCACCGTCATGTCTGTGACAGTCTCCCTCTGTGAGAATAATGATGCAGCTGTATTTATGGACCAGTCCTGGTTCTCCTCTGAGGATTTTTGTATCATATATTTTTAGTTAGTGTAACTGCTAACTGGTGTATTTATTAATCACTTCTCTCTCTTTTTTTTTTATTCTTGGTTTGGTGATCTTGGTTTGCACATATGAAGCATTGTGGACACACAGACATTTTGTTGATTGAAGCTGAGTTGAAATAAACATCCTTAACAATTGAATAGATTTCTTCCTACTTGATCTTAGATATTCTTAGGTATGCTTACAGATTCCATTGCTCAGATAGTATTATCTCAGCTAAAAATAATAAAAATTTTGGTTATATTAGAATCCTCATGTTAGTTATAGGGCTTAAATTATATAAACTGAAATAATTGCTGCCCTAGTAATGTCTTCATAGGCACAAAAGCTTTTAAACATTTTATTACTGGGACACTTTCCCATTTTTGTTACAGAAGCTATAGAACAAATTTTTTTGGAAAATCTTGTCTTGATTTTAAAAGCCAAACATAATCAGTGCCAAATGTAACACAATAAATACCACAGCCAAGTGCAGCAGCTCTAAAATGACGGAAATTTTGGATTTCAAGACAAATTTTCTTTTCTACATTTAAGCAGTATGTGTGCCTAGAATTTGCTAAGTGGTTCTAGACTGTTTTTCTAGTAACAGTGAATCATGAAATGTGAGACTGCTTGTCTCTAGAAATCAATGCAGGGTTTCCTGCTGGATATGATTCCCACCTTGAACACTGCAGGATGATAATGCAGCCCTTTTGGACATGAAATTGGAAAATGTTGAATCTCTTCTGTAGAAGAATGGCCAAGAGATGAGCTATGCTTTGTTAATTTTCCACTAAATTTTTAATAATTAATGACTTTGAACTGAACTGCTCCAACAAGAGATAGTCTTATGATTAAAAAAAACCAGAAATTAATTTAAAGAGTAAGATGAAACCTGTCAGTTCGGTGGTTGGACTGATTAATGGATCAAGCCTACCTTGAACCTTTCAGGTTAGTCCATGGCCATAGTAACCTTTATAATTTTAGGAGGAGAGACCACTCAGAGATTAGAAGTTACAGCTCCCATCAGCTTTGGTTGGCTACTTTCTCTGTTTAGGTTGTCCCTCTTTCTCCTAGGAGCGCCTAATATTGTAATTTCCCCTTCCATTCACCTTCAGTAAAAACAAGATAAAAAGAAGCTTTTAACAAATTTGAGCATTTATTAAACACCAGACAGGTAATGAATGTTTTTAACAGTGTTACAAAATAGAAAGATTTCATTAATTTTCCATTGCTTGAACTGTACTTATGTAGTATAGTAGAGCATATGACCTTTTGAGACTGTTGTAGTCAATGCAATTGCAGCAGTCGGGGGGTTAAATTGCCAAAAATTCTGGAGAGAATTAGCCCAGAAGGTGTTGCTGGTCAATGACAGATTGTCACTGACTGGGTGCAGAGTGTCAGTGGACACTTTGGGATGGCAGAGTGGATCTGTAGCACCAGTGCTCTTCTAGTGAGCAGCAGAAGGATGGGAGCAGGAGTTGGAAGGGGTGAATGTCACAGTCATGGGGACAGTCTGGGGATTGATGAAATTACAAAAATGTCAGGTTGTTGTCACTCCTAGTTTATTTTCAGCTACAGTAAAATTATCATTATGATTAGCACTCAGTAACCCTAAGCATTATGATGAATATCACTCTGATGAATTAATATTTTAATTTCAGAATTCTTACAATATTCCTAATACTATTTTCAGTATTTTCCCCTAAATTGCATCTGATACAGATTAAATAATAGGCCTTTCATGTTTGGAGTAGGTTACTTTCATAGGAAAAAAGGAGAATAAACTGCCATGGCTTATTTGGAAATACCCACCCAGCTGTCATCCAACTTTCACTCCACCCAACCTTCACCTACTAAAGCTTCTAAAATATAGTTATCACAAGGACTCTGCTGTGACACAAAAGGACACAGGCATTGAAGGTAAAGCAGGAAATACAAACAAGATGGGAATTTTGAAGTGTAATCAAAACTGAAAGAGGATTTATTCATTTAATGTTTGAATGTGGGGTATTCACATAGCTACTTCTGTTAAATAGTGATGGCTTTATGGAGGGAATCCCCAGCATAAAGTGAGGCCGGCTTCCACCTGCTAAGCCTGTCTGTAGAAAAGGGTAACTTCTGTTGAAAGTTTTTCCTTTACTCCCTCTTCCACACACACAAAAAAGCTTTTAGCATGTTACTCCCAACATATTTTTTGAAAGCAATAGCTAAAATGTTATTTAAAAATGTTGTGTCACTTGGATGTGAGGGGGGGTTGCAAGTTGCTGTTTTTTCTTTTAATATTCCGTTCTCTGTCTTATCATTGGAACTACACAATCTGAAAAAACCTTGATGTCTTTTAAAGTGTCTCAGGTGGGCGGGCAAGAATAAATATTTTTTGTGAATATTTAAACACACAGGATGTGTGTCCCAGGCATTGCATTTATTAAAATAGTTGCAATACACCTTGAGTGTAACAAACCAGATTAGCAATTAAGTATTGTGGTACATCTCCAGGGCATCTCACCTAGCTGGGTTTGCCTTGCAATGCATTAATCTGGGGAAGTGATTTTGCAGGGTCGCTGTGTAGACATTGACAAGGATCCTGTTCTTTAGGCATTGGTTCAACTCATGTGAAAAAGAAATTATTATGCTTAGGAATTTCCTATCAACTGAAGTGTGGACAAGAAGCCCAACTTGTGCTGCTTATATGAACTTGAGTTTTAAAAGCCCCTTTGAAAAATACTGGACGCAGGAGTTGGTAGCATTCAGGTTTTGTGTTGTTGTGTCTAAATAGAGCCACCAGAGATTATCTTTGTCAGGGCAAAGCTTCAAGCTGATGCTCACACTTCTTTTAACCAAGCAAAGGTTACCACCACTTGAAATATGCATTTTTCTTTTCATTCAATATGCATAATTTGTTGTCCAATGTCACAAGAAATCTGATCTAAAAAGCCTCATATTTCCCTAGTTGCTAGCAAAGAATTTTACCCACTCACACGCACACACACACACTGTTTAAGTATTGTGGAATGCCCTGTTTTGGCCTGTTGAGGTTCAAGAATAAATATTAAAATCTGTTTCATAAAGATTGGCTAAATTTGAAGTGTTGATTTGAGATATTTACTAATCACTGTTTCAGAATAGTGCCCTTATAGTTTGTGCTTTTATTTCTTTATGAAAGAATGAAGAATAAATGAGTGACAGAATAACCAAATTATTATTATATTGTTGCATGACATGAATGAAAAATGCTTCTTGCACTGGCTTCAGATAGCAGAAGAGAGGATACAGTTAATATAGTTTATTTAATTATATTAGCTGAAATATTAGATTTTTAAAAAATTAATTATAAAGTGATTACTGTTCCAAATATAATGACTTATCTTTTTAAATATTTGGTATATTTTTCCCTGATATTTTTTTGTACCTATATATGGTATACATATGATCATTGATAACTAGTTCATTTCCAAGGTGGCATGTTTAATGTGGACTAGGATATTTCTGAAAAGCCTGCAGCTAAGTCTGTCATACACTGCAGGTCATATTCCTCTTAAATTTTCAAGGGAAATACACTATTTCATAAAGAAAATAGTTGTTCGGTTTGGTTTTTTTGTTTTGTGGTTTGTTGTTGTTATTGTTGTTGTTTTTTAGCTATTGCTTATAGCTGTATGTCTCCTAATCATTTAAGAGTGGTTATTTTTTGTGGATTAAGTGTCTTAATAATAGAGAGGATTTAAATCCAGAAAAATTGAGGCTTTTTGCACATGCATATGTGTAGAGATGGACATCAGATGTACTACATGAAAGCATCCACTCAGCTATTTATAGGGCCAACTCAGAAAAAAGATGTATCCAGCTTTCAGTGATAAATTATGAACTGAAGACAATACATGTAATACATGCATACTTCCCGAAATAATTTGTTGCATCTTGTTTTTATTGAAATTACTTACACATGAAAATAGTTTACATTGAATATTTTTCCTTCAAATAGATGTCATTAACTCAAGTATAATTAAACTTGGGGTTTTATCTACACTTGGATTTTAAAAAACAGGATTAGAAGGACATAGAGAAAAATGTGATAAACACAGTTACCTCTAATTTGGTCTATGTACCAGATGGATTTCAGGGTGACATTATTATAGCACTTCTGGCTTTGCTGTTTTATTGCTGTAATAGTCCCTTCATTTTTAGTCTTACCCTAGCTTTGCTGTCTCATTGTTCCTTATGGTCTTCTTGATTTAGGATGCAGAATAGAAAACTGCGACTCCTGCTTTAGCAGAGACTTTTGTACCAAGTGCAAAACTGGCTTTTACTCGCACAGAGGCCGCTGCTTTCGAGGGTGTCCCGCTGGGTTTGCAGCCTTGGAAGAGCTTATGGAATGTGTGGGTGAGTCTTCTAGCACAGCAGTGCTGCTGAAGGAGCTCTTTTGCCAGGTGGCAATATTCAAATATAGTACTACTTTAGCATGATGCTTAGTATTTCTTATCAGGAAATATTCAGTAGTGAATTATTACTGATTTTGTCACTGCTAATAATACTAAGTTTTTCCAAACTTTAAAATGCTGCTTCATTGGGAATACCACTCTGTTGTGCATCAGAAACTTCTGTCCTCTTCACTGTGAAATCATCTTGTATGAAGATTTACAACTCAGAGTTTGTAAGATTTCAGGAATTGTGTCAGAACAAGCTCTCTCTTTCAAGAGTATTACTTGCATTTCATGATGGAGAGGACTTGGAAATGTGAATGTTCGAACTTTTCAAACCCAGGTTACAACCAAATAAGATCTATATATTAGAGCAAAAAAAGTCAATCTCATTATTTTAGGAGGGTCTTTTAATATTTGAGACTGTCATAACATATCAAACATACAGTTTGATATTCTGATTTTTTTCTTTTTTGGTTGGGTTGATTCTGGCTAAAAAGACTCAGGTTCTGTAAGAGATTTTAATTTTGTTTCTAGCTTTTATCTGCTGACAGTAGAACAAGTCAAGTGTTGCTTTCTAACAGTGTACAGTGTATTCGAATAAAAAAAAGAAAGAATAACAATAAAAAAAAACCAGAAGAATTGCTCACTTGTATTATCTTTTGCTTTATCAGAAGGCTGTGAAGTGGGTCAATGGAGTGAGTGGGGAACTTGCAGCAGAAATAACAAAACATGTGGATTTAAGTGGGGCCTGGAAACGAGAACAAGACAAATTGTGAAGAAGCCAGCGAAAGACACAATACCATGTCCAACCATTGCAGAATCCAGAAGGTGTAAAATGGCCATGAGGCATTGTCCAGGAGGTAAGTGTAGCCCATGCCAGAAAAATCTTTATGAGCTGAAGGCCAAATTCTGTCTCTCTTCTGTCAGCCAAGGCTGAAAAGCAGCAATACTGCATCAGTCCTAGTTTGTATAGAGAGACTCCAGGGGAGCACTCAGCATGGGAGCCATCAGTCCTTCAGCAGACTGTGAAACTGTGCTTCTCCTGGCGTGGTACTGAGGGTTTTTCAAAGAGGTGCCTCAAGGAAGAACCATAACAGGTTGCAGTTTGAGCTTCAGCATGGAAATGGTGCTGATGGTGGAAGAATTAGTTGTTCTGCACATGCCAGGAAATATTATGATTCTAAACCTCTCTGCAGGTGGCACACACAGTGTTGGTGTGATGGGTTTTAAATTAAAAGCAGTTAGTTACACATGGGGTTGTTAGCTGGAACTATTAGCTGGAACATATTACTTATTTTGAATACTGTAGAGTGAAGCCAAACTGTAATAGATGTGATACAAGAAGAACAGTGAGAGATATCAAGATTTTCAGCATAGGACCGTCCTATGGCAATTGCCACAAGTAAAAGAAAAAGAAATACTCAAGTTTCTTTATCATGGTGTTGCAAGACTTAAGTAATGATGCTGATGTAAAAAAAAGAAATCGATTTTTAAATTTAGGATTGGTTTTTTAGACCCTAAACTGAACACACATCAGTGATAGAGAGTTTTTGTTATCTTTTAAGTTGAAAAGTTTAACCTCTCACTCATGTATCCTGACCACTTAAACAGATTTCAAAATTTGTAGGAGAGATGAGTGATCAGCAGGTGATAAAGATGCCATTCCTTTTGGAATCACAGGGTTAAATAAAGAATGGACTTCAAGAGATCTCTAGTCCAACCTCCTACTGCTAGCTGAGCCAACAGTGAAATCAGACAAATTAAAAAAAGAAATAAAGGGTTGAAGAATCCTGAGGAAAGCCATAATATGATGAATAAGATAAACCTGAAATTGTCTTAGAAAAGGTACTTAAATAAGTTGCTTTGTATTCTGGGATTGTTGAAGATGTCTTTCTTGTCCTGAACATTCTGCCTACCAGTGTGTATGTGTGCTGTATATAGAGTTTTATCTTATGGATATGGATTAAATCTCTGTAAGCTGCATTTTTGTCTCTAGGACTACAAGACAGTCTGGAAGGGTATATAAAGTTGATTCTCTGCTATCCATGTTGACAGTCCATGATGTACTTTTCTTCCCTGTCCCACTCCCTGTATTCATACACACATGGATAGTCACAGGGGTACAGGGGTTCCTCATACAGCAGCTAATCTGCCACCTAAACAAACTTCTCAAAGGTATTGAAGAATGGAACTTACAAGATGAATATCTCTGTAGGAAAGAAGAAGAGGTAGAAATGAAGGCTGATTAGGGCTGCCATGGTCTGTGTGTCATGGTATCTTTGGCTGTTAGTCAGCTGCCTGTACATCAAAGTATCTACACTTGGTAGTGCTTGCAGCCCGCTGAGTGATCCAGTTACTTCTAACAGTCTCTGAAGCCCAAATGGGGTTAGTAATCAGATCAGCTGAGGAAATGTTTTACTGCTGAAATGAAAGGGAATAAAAAGGGCCCCTGTCAAGTTCTACTAAATCTCCAATCAGTGTTTTCTTCCTTTCTTTTCATTTGCCTTCAAATGCAGGCAGTTTAGCTTCTAGTGGAAAATTTGAGAAAATGGAAGATTTTTTTCAATTCAACATCATGTGGTACAGATTTAGTCACTTATGAACCCAGTGTGTATAGAAGGAGGTGTTTTATGGATGCAGGGTCCAGCTTCGATAAAAACTCCTAGCAAGTAGAAAGGTGGGTTTAGTCTTGACAATTTAATTATGATACAAATTATTCAAATTGTTGTAAATAGTTCAAGAAGTGTGCCTAAGTGAACCATAATATTCAAGAATGCTGTAGCATGCTCATGTAACTGTCTTAATTTGGAGCTACCAAACATTCATACCTTTTTGTGGCATATTCTCCTAGGTTGTTTCAAATTTTCTTGTCTAGCAATTCAGGTCACTGCTTAAAGATTTACCTCTCAAATTTATCTTTTCAAAAGCACAGTGGCTTTCCTAAGAGTGAGGATATTTATTGCCTAGTGTCCATATTGTCTCTATATTAATATCTCTGATCAAATATTTGATTTTTTTCACTACATATCAGGAAAATTGTTGCTGCAAATACAAATTCAGTGTAGCACTTGTAGAACTCTTTCATGGGCTCCAGTAAATCCTAAAGATTACATCCCTCTCCTCCCATGGTGTGGAATTCCCTGCATCTGTTTTCAGAGATAAAATAAATATGTATAAAAGTGCAGGTTTGAACTCTCCACACTGAATACCAGTATTTAATACTGCTTCTGTGCCATCATAGAAAACACCTCCCAGAGTATAAACTCCTTTTCTGTCTCCTAAGAAACTCCTGGGAGAGTGTTAGTGGCATTTTAAATGCCATGGGTAAGTCTTCCCCAGACCTGGTTATCTCTGCAGGTGAGGAGAGGCTGCCCTGTATACAGCTCCTGCTTTGCAATATGTTTTAATTTATATTATATACAGGGCTGGTCTAAGACCCTGTTCCTTTATCATATTTTAGTTAGCAGATTGCCCCATTAGACACTCAAAATGTTTTATTGCCTATTTGATCACTGTGACATAGTGGGAGGCACAGACATGGGTTACAGGTTCTGGCTGCTCAGGAAGAGATTTTGTGTCTTTAAAAATATGGTGTTTTCCTAATGTTAGGAATTTTGTAACTGAACTTTTAAACAGCAGAAATAAGAGAAGAAAATTGTAAGGTTAGCACTTCTGGGAGACTGAAGTACCATAATCCCCTCTAAATGTCAGTTGAGAGGCTGTTAATAAATCCTTTCATCCTAATGTTCTCAGTACATAAACTCACACAAATGTGGAGAATAAGTACTGGATTATACAGCTAAGATGATTGTAGATTGTTATGGATTAAACATGGCACAGGAAGTAAGGATATTTTTGGGAGAATAGGGTCAAATAAAGTTCTTTTTTCACTTGCTTTCTACTTCTGTACATTTTAAAGTTACTATTTATGGTCCACACTACAGGGAAAATTCCAAAACAGATTTTTATGCATTTGCAGTAGGAGAATTAAGTTCTGTTTTCCTACTAACTATTTGTCATGGGTTTGTTCATAACCGGGCAGAAACACCATTTAATGTAGCGGTTTCACATTGGCTTGCTCGCCTGCTCACACCAGGAGAGAGTGTAGTGTAGTGGTTTCATGAGAATAAGGATTAAGAGAAATGCAAAACAGGCCTAAACTTCAAAGATAAAAATAGTTTATTAACAAAAGACAACAGAATCAAAATCAACCCCCAGGTGGTTTCTTCTTCCTCCCCCCAGCCCCCCACCCATGATGGTTCCTTTCTCCCACCTCATTTATCTTCCTTTACCACCATCCTTCTCACCAACAACACAGAGAAACAAACTTAGAAAACCCCTGGTCAATTTACCACTCTTGAAATAGGCTTTCATCAGTCCAATTGGAAGAAGAGTCTCTCTTGTCTCACCATGGAGATTTTT
>VZTR01006496.1:330047-350675 GCA_013400775.1 Chaetops frenatus | reverse complement strand
CATAAATTCACCAAATTGCCACCATATAATTTCTTCTGCCATGGCTTCAGTTGTGCCTAGTGACTACCAGGCTTCTAAACGTCTTTTCAAAATTATTTCTGGACACCTCTAGTTCCCCTGCGTGCTTTCTTCTTTCTTCAGTTTTTGACACATTTCTCCCTGTTTAGCTATATTCCTCCCCACTTCCCTGATTTACTTCTGCTTCCCATAATTGTACTTTATTTTTCTCCAACAAACAGGAGTTTCTGCTCTGTATGTCTTCTCTATTTACTCGTTAGTGCCATAATTCACTCTTTCAATATTGCAAGCTCTTTCAATCTGTGCAAAATAAGTTAATTGATGTAATTAAACTAGAGTGACAATTTTTATCAGTCTGCCCAATAATTTTGATGTTTGGTGATGATACCACTTTGTATTTTATAGGTAATTTAAGTGAATGGGATATCTTCATCTAATCTTAAATAAGAAATCTCAGTATATTTCTGTATTGGAGCCAGCAATGTGCCATTGCAGCCTAGGTTAATGGTGTCCTTTGCTGCACTAGAAGTCTTTCCAATGGGGTGAGGGAGATCCTTCCCCTCCACTCAGCAGTGGTGAGGCCACAGCTGGAGTAGTGTGTCCACCTCTGGGCTCCCAGTTACAAGAGAGACATGGACATACTGGAGAGAGTTCAGTGAAGGGTTCAGTGAAGATGATTAAAGGGACTGGAGCATCTCTGCTGTGAGGAAATGCTGAGAGAGAGAGGCAAAGCTGTTCAGTCTAGAGAAAAGGCTCCAGGGGGATCTTGCTTATGTGTTTAAATACCTGAAGAGAGAATGGAAACAAGGCAATGGACATGAACTGAAATACAGGAGGTTCCCTCTGAGTACCAGGAAACAATTTTTCACTGTGAGGTGACCAAGTGCTGGCACAGGTTGCTCAAAGAAGTTGTGGAGTCTTCCACCTTGGAGATGTTCCAAAGCCACCCGAACATAATCTGGGGTAAATGGCCCTGCAAGGTCCTGCTTGAGCAGATGTTGGAGCAGATGACCTCTCTTTTTAAGCTGAAACTGCTTTCCTTTCCTACCATTCTCTGCTATGCATACTTTGATTTCAAATTTAAAGTGGTGGTAAATTAATCAAAATTGTTATGCTAGCTATCTTAAAAAGCAAGCATGGTGCCAGACGTAAAAAGTTCGTGACTTTTTTATTAATTATATGGTTCTCCATTATTAATAAAAAAAAGGGATATAACATGTGCTTTTGTGCTATGTAATTTAGAACACCTGACATTTTAGTCCATCTGATATTTTTAGTCTGTTGCTTTACCAGGGAAGGGTAATTTGTATGACTATATGACTGACGGGAAGCTGTACACCTCACTGAATCACTAAGGGTGTCTGTAGAGAAAATTTCTGAAACTTGTGGAGCACTATGGAAAAAAAATAGTGAGAACTGGCATGAGATATATAATGCCAGCAAAATATCTGCAGTTTACTTGAAGTATCTGAAAGTAAAATGAAGTTCTTTGCTATACTGTTGATGCTCTTTTCTTACAACTGAGATATTAGCATCATTTGTGTCTCCTTTTTACTATCCTAAAATAATTCCCTTATATTTTAGTCACACTATCTCTGTCTTTCTGCTACAATAATAATTAGAAACAATATAATAAGTGATTAGAACCTAAAAAGATTCTGTCTGCCTGAATATGGAAGCCTGAAATCACTTAGCTGCTTGGACTTTGATTTCTGAGTCAACCTATGGCCTAATCCTCTCAAAATAACATTTTAAACTGAACATTTGCAGTTTTGGTGGTTAAGGAAAGGGGCACTGTGCTTAAGATTCTCTTTTATAATGGTTATTAAGCACACCAACATCTTCTGTGTATAGTTTCTTACTTCAAAAAGCCCAGAGGATTTGGCTGCATTATATTCTACTGCACATCTGCAACAAACTGTTACCATTTGCTAATGCACAATAGTTGGCTGAATAATCTTGCCTCACAGCAGAATATTAACAGATGTCTTTCTCTTTTCTGACCCCATTTAACCACAGTGAAAATAATTTTCTCTTTTCTTTCCCAAAGGTGATAGAAGTCTTACTGCAGTGTGATGTAGTCAGCTTATAATAGGAGTCTTAACCATTCGTTTTATCAGAAACTAATGTCTCTACCTGCTTTCATGTTTTGTAACTTCCATCCTGGGCCAGTCTTTACAAACTGTGGTACTTGAAAGCCACATGCAAAAATATGCACTTATTTTTTATAGTAGTAAACTTCAGATAACTGAAATGCAGGCATTATGTGCCTGATGTGTAAGACATTTAAATTAGAGATGGAGTGATGCACACATTTTTGTATGAGACACTACTGAGCTGCAAGTTTTAAGTGGCAGTATCTTGATGAATACATGATGCTATAGGTTGGCATTGCAAAATAAGTAGATTCATGACCTATCGTGTCAGGAATGGACCTGGAGTTCAGGGCATAAGATAATAAATATCCTGATTTAAGTGTGAAAACACTGTTATGGTGAGCTGTACTTCCACTTTTTCTTTTATTCTCTATTAGTGTAATCTCATAGGGCAGTTCACATTTTCCTTTATTATTTCCTTTCATGTCTCAGGCAGTACATGTGAGACTTGCAGGTTCAATCCATGTCTTGTGCTTTTTTAATAAGCCTAGATTTCATACATTTTCAGTTTCATGCAAAGTCAGCTGTCCCTTTTGTGCAAAAAAAGTTTGTCCTGATCTATTATCAGCATAAAAATTAATTATGAGTCAGAATGTCATAGTTACATGGTCCTAACCAGATTTGCAGGATTAGCATCATGAAGCAGCAAAGAAGTTCCTGAGTTGCAGAAAGCCAGGCTGAGGTTTTCACTTGCAAGGGTTCTACCAGGACAAATGTTCTCCAGCAGAAACCTGTTTCCAAGCCCTTCTGCAGTAAGTGCCTCCATATGGCCATGGACATGCCAGGCCTCATGTGTGTTAGGGAAGATTCTTGTGAAAGGGAGTACATGTCTTTGTCCTACTCTATACTATTACTGACATGTTAGTTTTGGGCTACTGCTGCAGTGGTGGTTTTGGTGGATCCTTGGTTGACCCAGAGCAGTCATTTTCATGTTTTTGTATTTTGATGCCACCAGCTGACTCTTGCAGCCCATAACATTATGCACATAGGCTTTTAAGGATTTGTGAAATTTGAGTTTCAGTGATTGTTCAAGACTTATGGCTAGCATGGAATGAGCAAAATTCTGCTAGCGATAGTAACTTATATCTGGTCTGTTGTTTGAAAGCTCAATTATGTTTCCAAGTAGTAATTCTTGCTCATAAGAAGAGAATAAATCAGTTCTTCAAAGATGACCAAAATTTCATTGCCAGATGAAATTTCAGAAGAGAATCATTTATCAAAACAATGTTTTTGAGAAATGATGAGATCAGGCTAGTTAAGTTGTTCATTATGTAAATTATGGATGAAATCAATCCCATCTATTATAATTTAAAAAAAGAAAACCCTATCTTCCTGCTTAGTAGCATATTGTATTGTTCAGTGTTAGTTTTAGCTTCTGTTCTTGGCCTATTCATAGATCTGCAGGCCATTACAGTGGCGCCTGTTAGAGCAAATACTATGAAAGTTTTGCCAATTTTTCTATGATAAACCATGTTTTCCAGGAATTCATACTTAATAATAAAAAATCCCTCACAGTTGAGACTTGGCATGGAAAGTCTTGATTCACAAAGATTTCACTTGTACATTTACCCAGATATTCAAAAATAAATCAGTCATCTAATTTATAAAATCAGAGGTATTTCAAAATAATGTGTTGTTTAAAGATCAGAGAATTGTATTTGTTGGAAAAAAATATTATGCTCACTTAATCTAAATAGACACATTTCCTGACAATGAATAATTGATTTGTTGCTCTTACCTTATTAATCACTCTTAAATGTTTCTGTGTGTTTTGTCTGCTGGGCAGATCCATAGTTTAAAATGGTCAAATTTTTTCAGTATTCTAGAAATATTCAGATGTCTATGATATTTTCCTTTGGAAAGCTAACTTTGTATCAATGAAAATCTAAATATATAAATAACTCCTGTAACTTGTGGTGTGATGTTGCTATTACATCCTAATATGCATTTTAAAACTTATTTTTTCTAGATGCCACACTTATATTGCTGGTGGCAGGATTTTTCAATTTAGTTAATTACATATGAATAAGGATTAATGCAAGTTGTGAATGTTCATCATGGAGATATGAGAGTTAATCTGCTTTGTTACTCTTACCTAGGATGTTGCCATAGTTCTGATCGTGACAAGCTTTAACATTGGCAATTTCTAACTAATAATCCATGTAATTGTGCTGATTTAAATTGCCTGTAATTGACAGACAAACCAGTGAGAAATGCTTATTCTGTAGTACAAACATTTCTTTTCAGCTGTGTATGAATGCTTTACACTTCCTGCTGAAATAGGGTTTGAGGAAAGAGCTATTACCTAAAGTTTATTTACACAGAAATGAGCAACAACAGAAATCACATGTTCAAAGTTTGCATATGTGGAAAGTTTAAAGAAAAATAACTAGTTAGCATTGGGGAGTAAGTAATTATTTGGCTGCACAGAAGGAAACTGGAAGATATTACCATAACTGGAAGGAGAATAAATTCAGACAGGATTTTGAAAGAATTTTTGTGAAGTCGGTAAATGAGAAGAAGAAAATGCTTCCAGTCTGAGTTAGAAAGAAGGAAACTCGCTGTAATGGTGGTTTAATTGTCTCAGTAGAGAAAATAAACAATTGAGAAGATACTTGTAACTAATTTGATAAGTATGTCACATCTTAAATGATCCAGTTGTCATCCCATATTAATCTTACAGGACAGTTTAAATCAACATATGGAATAGATTATGATGAATGTGCTGGCCAAGAAATGAGTGTTTGCTAACATGATGAAATAATTAGTGTTTGGTAGAGATCAGTCATACCTCAATGTGAGAAGCTGATAATCACTTCGCTGAGCTTGGTCTAAATTAATAGTTCCTTCCAGCACTTAAAACAGTATCAGCCAGTCCAAGTATGTAGCCAAAGTCATACATTTGTGTTAATTTTCTTCCTAGTAGCTGGTACAGTGCTCAGATTTAGGATGAGAGTAATGTTGATAACACACTTAACGTGTTGGTTGTTGCTGAACAGTTCTTACACTAAGGCAAGGACTTCTCAGCTTCTCATGCTGCCCTGCCAACAAGGAGTTGGAGGGGGCACAAAAAGCTGGGAGGGGACACAGCCAGGACAGCTGACCCATCTGAACAAAGGGATACTCCAGGCCACATGGCATGATGCTGAACAACAAAACTGGGAGGAATTGGCTGGGGGCTTGCAGCTGCTTCTCAGGGACTGGCTGGGCAATTGCACTGTGCATCCCTTGTTTTCTATATTCTGTCATCATCATGGTTGTTGTTGTTATTGTTATTTTCCCTTCCTTTTCTTTCTTATGAAATTGTCTTTATCACAACCCATGAATGCTACCTCTTTTCCAGTTCTTCTCCCCCATCCTATTGAAGAGGAGTGAACAAATGGCTGTGCAGTGTTCAGCTGCCTGTTGGGTTAAACCACAACTTGCTCGACTGTTTTTTAGGACCATGTATTCCAGTCCAGGCATTTATCACTCATGCATCTAAATCAGAACTGTAAAAATTGTTCAGCTTGAAAAACAGCTGTAAATTTGAAGTTACTGAAGTCTCAAGGGTTCCAGTAAATGTTTCATTGTCTCTTAATCTTTTGCAAAGAACAGACAAACAGAAAGGTAGCATTCTTGGGAGAAAGTTGGCACAAGAAACATGCCAGAAAACCTGCTAGCATCAAAGCAGTGTTCAACCTGTGCCCTGGCTCTGTTTCATTTCATATAAACATAGGATGGTTTGGATTGGGAGGGACCTTTATGACCCTCTAGTTCCAACCCCCCTGTCATGGCCAGGGATGCCACCCACCACACCAGGTTGCTTATTTTATTCATAAGATGTAACACTTGCAGCTGGCCACCAGTTTAGCAAGGATTGTGGTTTGTGCTGCTGTACTGTATTCCCGTCTTTGACTGCCAGCTTCAGTATCTACTGGTAGAAGTACCTCTGGTGCAGGAAGAATTATTAGCATCAGGCATTTCTAAGGAAAAAAAAAAGTCTTGAAGAGATTCAGTCTTTAAGCTAAGACTGTCACAAAATAATAAAGGCAACATCTCACATACATTAGAAGCTGACCCTAAGTAGCTATAAGAATCTGATGATGTGGAGCTGGAATAGCACACGCATTTATATTTTTCATATGGTTAATTAAACCCACAGAATCATTCTGTACATACTAGGGTTTTATTGGTATTAGAATAAAGAATTTCTTTTTTAAAAAAACTGAAACTGATAATTACTTCTTTCTGTGCTTCTAATCAGCAGTCTTTGATGTACATCTGTTTTTTAAGCACATATGTACTGTAAATTCCAGTCAGGAAAGGCCTTTTATGGCAGGCAGCCTTTAAGCTACAAGCTGTGATAATTTCGCATATTCGTTTTCCTTTTCTTCTTAAGAAAGTGTCTAAACATTTTCCTTCACCTTTCAGTTGAATTTTCAATGAATATATTCTTTAAAATATTTTACGCAAGCGAAGCTTCACTTTTTCAATTTAGTTTTGACATGTTGTTTAAACTGATGGTAGAGGTTATGTACTGTTTTTCTTGCAGACATACCTCAGAATAAGAAGAGAACCTATATGTCCACTCTACACGTGGTTATATTGCTACTTATGTCATGTGATGCCAAGTGTTTCTCCAGCTGCTGTGTATATGAGGGGGATCTGAGGGGAGAGAGCTTGCTGTGGTGCTGAGAGCATCTGCAGTGCCCGGCTGCTGTAACAGAAATGCTGCAGAGCATTCACTGACTCCCCCAGCAAATCAGTCTCTTACCTCTGCAAGGGGGAAAAAGGCATATTTTTTTTGTTGCATTCTTCAGGTCAGTGCTGAATGTAAAAAATACATGCTTAACTTAAAATACAGTTTAAACATTGATGCACTTAGGTTTGAAATGCATACACGTTAGCATATTTAGGCATGTGAGTAGATCCTGTGGATAAATTTATTGTCATGGGCTTATTTCAGTTTAGTGAAACAATTTTCAGATAAGCCTTTGTTCAGTTCTGGGTGGTTGCTGCACGTGAGGCCAGCACTGACCTGCTCTAGGTGTTCCTGCAGCTGTGCCTGAGGAAGGGACACGAGAGTGCACAGCTGTCCAGGGGAAGGGACACAAGTGTGCCAGCTGTGCCTGAGGAAGGGACACGAGAGTGCACAGCTGTCCAGGGGAAGGGACACAAGTGTGCACAGCTGTCCAGGGGAAATGATACATGAGTGCACAGCTGTGCCAGAGGAAGGGACACGTCCACAGCTGTGCCTGAGGGAGGGACATGGGAGTGCACAGCTGTCCAGAGGAAGGGACATGGGGACAGCTGGGGCAGGACAGGACAGCTGTCTGGGCTGCCTCCAGCAGCACGGGTGGAGCTGAGCCTTCCTGCAGGCACGACACTGCTTCCATGGGCTGACAATTTCAGTGCAGCCCTTCTGCCTGCCAAGCTGTGACTTAGCATTTGCTGGATTGGTGGGCACTAAGAGAGAGCTTGGACAGAAATGTCCCTAGCTGCTCCAGCTCGATTCAGAAAAGGGGAATTCCCTGTAATTGTAGGAATACTGGATTCATTCTGAAAATAGGCACAAGTTATGTTTCTAATGGCTTTTCCTAGACATACATTTCTGTGGTGAATATCAGTAACAGACTTGGGCTCTGTGGCACCACCCTGAGAGATCACATTTTGTTTATTGCAACTTCTGATGTAAAAGGTAGTACAGGTTGGTTAAGTCCAGCCCAGGTTGTTATGTTTTTCTTTGTTTATTTTTGTTATGCCATCAGAAGAGTTTAACCAAACATAATTACTTTAGAAGTACAATTTCTTTTTGCGAGACTAAGCCCATATATTTATATACAGAAAGCTCCTGCAAAGTTTGTTCCTTTCAGATTAATATTTACAGCCATAGAAATGAAGCTAACAAAAGCATCACAGGAGCCATGCCCAGATCTACCTACCATACCTGAATGTGTTTAGGCTCAGGACAATTCTAGACAATTCTAGTATTGAATTATCTTTATTTTTACCACAAAATAAAATTAAAACATTTGGTGGCTAGATGTCTAGGAAAAAGTGGTGATGGCCATAAGATGTATCTGAAAGCATTTCTATTTCTTTTACTCAGTTATATAAATATCTTTTAGAAAAAGAAATAATCTGAGGGTAATGGTAAACTATACTATAGAGTAGACCCTATAATATACCATAGAGTAGACCCAAAGAAAAATGTAGGTTACTTTGTAAAGCAATCAAAATTAATTTTCATGTAGTTAAATGTGAAGTTATTCTGGAGAATCAGAGTTATAAAACTAGGAAAATATACCTTCAGGATGAGGAATGGCATCCAAAAAACAGAGTTTCTCAAAAGAAATCATGTGAGTCCACTACAATATATAGAGAAAAAATTCAAATGCAATTCCTTTCTATATAACTTTGGTAATAAGGAAGAAGCAAAATAAATTAATTTCAGAATTCTGACAACCTTCTCACAGGCTGAGACCCGTGTTTTATAGAAAATATTGTAAAACTGAACAGATAGTTCAGCTGGAAACTGCAAGTATGAGTAGAAAAGAATTATATGAAGATTACAAAATAAACTTCAAAGAAAGGTGCACAAAATCTACCATATGTTTAACTTCTCAGATGATGAACAATATTTATCTATAGTCTCATCTAGGACAGAAAGGAACAATGAGAAATAATACCTGGATAATAAAATTCAAGTCAGGAATTGGACGGAAATTCTGGTGGTGGAACTATTAACTGCTGCAACAGTTATCAAAGTATCAGAGCCTCCATCTCCTCTTGTGTTTGGATTTTGATTGGACAAATTTCTTCAACAAGTTAGTGGCCTCAACAGCTTATGAAACTAATGTTTCTCATGTTTATGTTAGAGACCTCACTAAAGGTTCTCTTGACCCCCATTCTCATTTGTAATCACCGCATCATCTTATGTTTTAAGCAATAAAACATGTTTTCAATTATATTAATATAAAGTGTAGGCATTCTAAAAGAGACATATAGTATCTAATTATCCTAGCTATGCATTCATTATTTAATCTACATACTTTGAAAAGGTATGCAGGTACGAATTACTAGGGCCTCACTGGCAATCTTGGGGAAGTGCTTCTCATTAAGCCAGCAAGAAAGCTACTGTAACACATGTAGGGATAAAGCCAAGCAACTCAGGCCATCCTTGAGCTCCTGACTGGCCACAGTGTGAAGATAGTGCCTACCTCTATAGAGGTTCACTGAAGTTGCTGGGGTGTTACCTGGCACTGCACTGAGGAGCACAGGTTGCTCCACACCCCTATTGCTGGCCCAGAGCCCCCAGGCCAGGGAGATGCCTGCAGGAGCAGCCCTGGACTGTGCTGCTTTCCTGGGAAGGACAGGGCTGCCCCAGAGCCCCCAGGCCAGGGAGATGCCTGCAGGAGCAGCCCTGGACTGTGCTGCTTCCCTGGGAAGGACAGGGCTGCCCCAGAGCCCCCAGGCCAGGGAGATGCCTGCAGGAGCAGCCCTGGACTGTGCTGCTTCCCTGGGAAGGACAGGGCTGCCCCAGATCAAAGCACCACAGTTAACTGAGGTAGAGTCTGGAGATGTTCTCTAACGCTGTTGAATTTAGTAATGCAGCTTTAGGAGAGGTCTGTGGCCATAGTGAGTAGGATGTACAGGTGAAGAGAAGTCCTCAAAGCTAGCTTTGGGTCCTTGGTCTGATGAAGTGTCTGAGGAGAAGGGAAAGGTGTGCACTGTGTTTAGCAGTGGAGTTAGGGATAAACAGAGGTTACCTGACCAAATTCAGGCAGGCGCTGTGAACCTCCCGAGCACCTGGACAACAGAAATCCAGTGAGTGTCAGTGAGCAGTGCAGCTGCAGCAGCTCACCTGTACACTCTTCACTTCATCAGAAGAATCAGGCAATAATTTTACATCATACTAGAAATAATACACTCATATTCACTTTCAGTTATTATTCAGAGGGAGTCTTCCTGCTGGATTGTACTTTAGTATGTTGTCAGGTGTTTAATTTTGCCTCTCTTTTTCCTGAACATCTATAGGATTTACTGTGCAATACTTAAAGAGAGACAGGAGGGATAATAAAAATAATCTTTGAGCTGTTTCAGTTATTATAAAAGAAAAAAAAAGAAAAGAAAATAAAAAGATCCCAGAACAAATTTATTCCTCAGTTCTTGACCTGAATCTTAGAAGGGAATTAAAAAAGGACTAGCCCTTCACGACTAATAGTATTCCACAGAAGAAAATATGTCTCTAAAAAAATTTAGATTCTCAGTATAATCTTCCTCTATGTAAGAAACCCTTAATTGATTGAAATGCAATTTCCAGTATGAAATTAAACTTTGGGGGTACCACAAATAAATATTGTTTCAATTGAATTAATTTCGTATTCCCAAGATGATGAGATAAAAATAAAATTAATTAAGTTCACTTGGATACAGGAAGAAAAATGAAGAATCCTTTTTGAAGTACTGAGCAGAGGGAGTTAAAAGTCAGATTAGTATCCAGTCAAACCTAGATAAGTTCAAGCCAATTAGTTTTTAGCTATAACTGTTGCCTGTAGAGTTAAAATAAGAATATGCATACACAGGTTATATTTACCTGTGTATGCATATTCTTGACAGTGTATAATTTCTTTTATTATTATTTTGAAATTTGCTTTATATTGCTCTGTAAAAGAAATGAAAATAAACAAGCCCAAATCTTTCATTGTAAATATTTTGCTTGGCTCTGCTTGCAAAATATTTGATCTGACATGGTGTTGATTAAGGTAAAGATAGTGAATACCCTGCATGCAACTGATATTCATATTGTTTGAATTCTGAGCTAAATTTACATTAGACAAACATTTTGGCTACAGTGGAGACTCACCTGTTTTCATGCAACTGTGACTGAGAGGACAGTGGGATCCAAAATTTGAACATCTGTATATTCAGTTAAACATGGGGTCTCCTAAGAGAGTTTTATAGAGTTTCCATGTCCCCTTGAGTTTACTAGTTTTCCTTTTCACCTAGAGTGCTTGCTTTTGTTTTCTTCTCTGAGTATATTTGTGAATTTTTAGTCTTTCACTTTCCATATTCCTTCATGGATATGTACTTCTACAAATAAAAAACTATTCCTGGAAGTGTTGGAAGTACAAGCCAGATTCCTGTTCATATCTCACTGCCATCTACTGTAAACTCAGGAAAACTGCACTGTGGGAAATGCATTGCATTGCAGCTGTGTAAGATTACTCTTTTCCCCGTTAATTTGCCCTAAAGTTGAGAGGAAAAAAACTACTGAACTTTCAGTAGGATGTGACATGTAAATTCCATTCTTTGTGTAGGAATCAGTATTTCTTAAACAGATGAGAATGTCTGATGACACTGTATCATCCAGAAGGAAAGAACATCAGATTATAGCATTGCTTAGTTAGTTTGTATTCAGGCCAGATGAAAAATGGATGTGTAATTTAGGAGAAAAAGAATAACTCACTTTGCTTGTTCTTGTCCTAAATATTAATACCTTTAATTTCTTAATGGATATGTCAAAACAAAAACCTAACAGGATTTGGATACAGGAACTTGAGATATTTTGATATTTCTTTTAGTTGGAGAATTAGTCTTTGAATGTTTTAAATTAGCTTTCAACTCAGTAGTTGATGTCTGGTATGTGCAAACATCAAGTATATGCAACACAATAACTACAACACCACAACTAAGTGCTGGTTGGGATAGATATAAGAATTTACCTAAAGTTGTGACATTATTAAGTTGAAAATAAACTATCAGGATTCTGGATGTCAGGAACTGAGTAAGAGATCACTCAGATCAGCTTTGCACTGAGTTGCTTTTATAATGGTTTGTGTAGAAATGGCAAGGTTTACTCAAGACAGAAATTTTTCTGATTCCATCAGGAAAGCTGACATCAAGTAGAGAAGAATGCACACAGAACATCAAACTCTGTGTTTGCATAAGAGAATTCCACTTCTTAGTCTACTATTAATTTCACTAGACTGGAATATATATTTATACCATTAGCTATCGGTATTACGCCAAAAAGAGTAAAAAAAGACCAGTAAGCTTGCAAACTCAGGCATTTCAAAGCTGAAGAAGTGCCTTCATTTGCTTGTTATTTTTATCAGTTGTGATTATGGCTATAAATATGGCATGGGTATTTTGTACTCTTATTCAGTAATTGTTCTAAGACCTCATTTGCTGAACATTATTTAACCCTTGCAAATGAAGAAAGAGTGATTAAAGAATTCCTTACTTTCTGTGATGTCCATTGTTGCCATGTTTTAGTGCTTTGCAAACGTTTATTAACCCACCTTTACACATTCTAGTCTTTGGGGATGTGAAATGGTATCATGGGCAGCTGATGTACCCTGTGTGATCATTCCATCCCTTCTGGTGTCTTCAGAGGCAAATATGTGTTCACAAGGCTTTGTCAAATGACATCAGAAATTCACCCAGGAAAATGAGGAACTGGTTTCTGACCCTTGACCCTTTCTGTTGCATCTCCTCAACATTATTTCTTTTCCAGTGTCACCATCCAAGCCCAAATGTCTTTCAGTCTTTGTCCAAAAATATATTTTACTTTGGCTGGTTTCCTCCAAATCATAGTCCCCCTAAAGCACATATTAAGCACAGCCAATTTCAGCCTAAATGTTATGGCATTAAAAAAATGCACAACTGCAACTTAGTTCAGGAAAATTCTCATTAATTCAGTAGCAGGTGGCATTGGTAGAGATGCCCATGGGTTGTGGTTTGCAAAGTTATTAAATCTCTTTATGTCCCCTTCTTGTGGGCCTCTTGTCAGTGTTGGTTTGTAAATCATGCTTTAGGAAGAAGTTGTCTCTGTACCAGTGAGGATTTTTTTTTTTCCATTCAGTGTGTGTTTATAAGATCTCTTAACAATTTGTGCATTTCTCTGGCAGCTTCATTATCCAGAATTTTTAACTGAAAGCCCTGGGAAATTATTTCTGGGGAATAATTTCTGGACTGAATTCTTTGTTTGCTTGGTTTTTGGATTTTTGCAGTCAGTGTTTATGTGTGGTTTGATGTGCAAATGCAAAGTAAGTGATGAGGCATTTGTGGGTCTCTGCATGACCAGTGTCCTGCCAGAGGGGGCTCCTCTAGAAGCTGATGTGAGGAATGGCTGAGGGAGCTGGGGGTGTTTTTCCTGGAGAAGGGGAGGATCAGGGGAGACCTTGTCACTCTCTGCAATTACCTGAAAGGAGCCTGTAGCCAGGTAGGGGTCAGGCTCTTCTCCCAGGCAGCAAGTGACAGGATTGAAAGACATCACCTCAAGCTGTGCCAGGAGAGGTTCAGGTTGGACATCAGAAAGAATTAATTCACAGAAAGGGTTGTTAAACCAGGGAGGTGGTGGAGTCACTGTTCCTGGAAATGTTCAAGAAAAAACTGGACGTGTCACTTGGTGCCATGGTCTAGCTGAGAAGCTGGTGATTGATTGGACTCAATCTTAGAGGTCTTTTCCAACCTAGATGGTTCTGTGATTCTACGTCTGGGACATGGTTTAGTGGCAAACATGGTGTTGGTGCTTTATTGGTGGTTGGACTTGATGATCTTAGAGACTTTTCCTACCTGAATGATTCTATGATTCTGTGATCTGCCACCTTTTTCTTGCGTTGATCTCATTGACCGGTTAAACATTGAGTATCTATTGTCTTTCCAACTCCTGTCATTAATTTCCTGACTTTACCATCCTTCAGTGATATGAATTGATAATAACTTTTCTAGCTTCCCACATGGATGAAATGCTGCCACACATGAGTGGATAGAACTGCTGCTGTAGGAGCATGATGTACAAATATGCAGCATTTAGCTCCTAAAAGGACAAGGGAAAGGGAAGAAAAGATTAAAAGGTGTATTTAGCAGGGTCTGCTGTTATCTCAGGACTCTACTGTGCCTTTGCTGCTAGCAGTAGAAGTTCTGTGTATGAAAATCCATGGAAGAGAAACAGGCACACACGTGTAAATCCCATCATTCAGTAATCATCAATAGAAGAGAAAAATGTTTCAAATAAGGAAGGGAGTATTAAGCATTCTGATAACTCTAATATGATGATTTGTATGTGAGACTGCTGAAAATTTGGGGGGAATTACACTGTGAAATAAAACCGCAGATGGTTGTTTTGTTTTGTTTTTCCCCTTTATTAAATATTTTAAATTTGCTGCCCTCCTGTGGCTTTGTACTGTACTTTCTCTGCTGAAACTGCCAACGGACAGGATTTGTTAGGACAGCAGTAGGTGCAGCAGTGTTTATACAGCAGATGAAGGACAGTTCAGACACTGAACTGGTGCTGTCTGGCTGAGTCAAGGATGTCAAGAAATGTGGCTGGGAGTCCCTGTGAGTACATTGGCTGCCTTTTAACTCTGGAGGGCCAGGACTGCCCTGGGTGTTAGGAATCTGCTGCCCAAATTCGGTCTGGAGAAAGCTGCTTTTGCAGCTGTCAGAAGGTGATAAAAGCTCCTTCTGAACCATGATGACAATAACTGGGGATCATGTGTATCCCCAGTTGACCAGGTGGGTCCATCCAGAAGGAATATGCAGTATTTCCAAGCACCTTTCAGCTTGGGGTATGAGACAAACCAGACAACTGAGCACAAGTGCATGAGTACACTGATAAAATGGTAAAAAAGCAACATAAAATGAAGAAAAATAACCCAGCATAATGGTTTTTTTCAGGAATTCATGTTATTATGGTATTATAACCTATATATTATTGTACCAAAATTTAGATGTTGCCGTGAGAAGGTGTAATACAAGCTTAGCTAATGATAATACTTCATTGCATAGCATATTAGTTGCCCAGCTACCTATCAGAACTAAGTGCTCCAAACAAAAGTTTAATGAATAACACTGTAAAGACACAACTCATTGGGGTAAGTTACTTAGAATATAAAGATTTACTCATTGGTAATTTATAAAGCAAATTGCAAAATTGAATTTTTAAAAATTGGAATAAAGAGTTTAAATTAATGGCTTTACCAATATTGCTTCTGCAAAAATAACCTGTGCAGGAATGTGAGATACAGAATGATAGATTGAGCTTTCAAGGCTTTTTTTTTTTTTTGTAGGTAGTTGAACACTGAATTCAGCTACATTTCACATCTTGCTTGGGCCCTCTACGTTTCAGTGTATACAGATGACTTTACAGAGAATTTAAAAAAATTATGTAAATCATGTTCAGAGCTGACTATGATAACAGAAATTGGGCCTGTTTTTAGACAGTCAGAGACAAAAAATGCTTTCTAAGGAAAATCTAGTTAGCTAGTTAGTATGCAAGGGAAAACACAGTCAAAATAAATATAAGAATACAGCAACCTGAACAGTGCTCAGATATCCTGCACTTTGTGTGAATTATTTCTATTTGTTCCCCTTGCTGCCAGCATCAAAGTCTTAAAAAAAATACAGACAGCAGTCATAAAACAAAGATTGAATATGAGGCCTGATCTGGAGACCTGTAATCTGGAAAGCAGAAACAAGGTGCATTGCTGTCTGCCAGATGACAAGCAGATGAGCATCCTTCCACTGGGAAGGATGAAATGTCACTGAAAAAAATCAGTGCTGACTGTGGATCCTAGGCAGTTGCAATGGATTGTTTGCTTGCTTGGATACTGCTTCTGGTCAGAAGGGGTTTATAAGGTAGTTGGATCAGACTTAATATTTCAGGTATTCATATAACCATAGAATGGTTTGGGTTGGAAGGGACCTTAAAGATCATCTTCTTCCAAACACTCTGCCATGGGCAGGGACACCTTCCACTAAACAGGGTTGCTCAAAGCCTCATCCATCCTTGGCCTTGAACCCTTCCAAGGATGGGGCAGGCACAACTTCTCTGGCAACCCGTTCCAGTGCCTCACCACACTCACAGTAAAGAATTTCTTGCTGATATTTAATCTAAACCTCTTTCAGTTGAAAGCTATTTCTTCCTGCCCTATCACTACATGCCCTTCCTTGTAAGAAATCCCTCTCCAATTGTCCTGTATTGACACTTTCTGTTCCACACAATAATATTATAGCCTGATTTTTGTAGTGATAAACCCCCTCTGAAGAGACAGAGTCCTTTCACTCACCCTCCTCATTTCCTTCAGACAGGAATTACTTTCTATGTACCACAGCAGGTCCTGGACTGTAATACAGTGCTGCTAGAAGAAATTCACTCCCTTTCAACTGCACAGCAGAACCAAGCATGGCAGAGCCCTGCTGCTTCCTATGGAGGAGAACTTGGGCTCAGGGCTCTTGCTCTAAGTAGCAGGAAGAGAGCATGGCAAGGTGTTGGGAAAGGCTGTGCACACAGCCTGCACGTGGGGCTGTCCACACCTGAGCCATGACAGAGCCCAGGTAGCTGCTGCCATCCTGGCCTTAGGGGACAGCCTCCTCTAATGGCTGTCCTTGTCCCACTGTCCTCCAGTTGGGAAACTGGGATAGCTTGGCTTACAGATCTCTCAGAGGGCCTTCTTTGCATGTTATAAACATCATGCTCTTCAAAAATATCTGCAGCAAGATATTCAGAAGATACTTCTGTTCACTGTGCTTCTGCTGATAAAATAAGCACTGTAATTCAAATCTGCGTTTAATAACAGTTCTTATGCATGGGGACTTCAGCAGCACACTTTGTTTGAACTCTTGTCCTTATAATCAGTTTTTTCTTGCTAATCTCTAATCTCTGTTTCATTCTACCAACAATATGGGAACTGATGGTAAGCCAAGAAATATCTTTTATATTCAGTTTTCTGGTTGAAATGACATTTGGGATTTGAGACTTAGCATCACCATATCCTCTGGATTTTCTCTGTGTGATTTAATATTGTCCTGAAAATAATGAAATGTAATCTGTACAACCAGACAGTTTGAGATACAGTGAGCAGCCAAAGAGCTCCTAACAGAACAAACTATCAGTTATCAGTGACTCAGGGAGGCTGCCTCTGCATGGTTAGCTAGTCCACAGCACATGTAAAAGAAGGTATTTTTCCTTTGGTGTCCTTTGGAATCAAAAGGCAGGTACAGAGACAGAGCAGCAGGAGCATTGTAATGTGCTTCTTGCACAGTGACGTCAAATCAGTGAACTCTAGTCCAGTTCATTTCTATTTTAAGAATACCTTATGGGAGGTGTGCTGGCAATTTGATTTGATGTTTGTGTTGCAGGAGCTACTTTATAAGGCTTAGACAGAGATATCAACTCTGTTGTGTGTCATTTTATCAGTGCAACTCACAGTTTTTTAGAGGAAAAATAATAGGATCTTTCACTACCTTAAACTTAAATTAAGCAATTTATCCAGTTCTCTGGAGGAGATCATAGAGAAACCAGGTAAGACACTGACTGAGGTTTAAATTTCTTTTACTGGTTGGTCCATTTAGTGAAAAACCTCAGAAGGCAAGACCTCTCAGCAAAGTGGGTAGCAAATTTCCAGTAAAGCTCCTGTTGATTCTGCTGGTCTTGTGAGAATCAATTGACTAGCAGAATTGGTCACTTCTCTCATATTATTTCCCCTCATCTACTCCTTCTTAATCATCATTTCAAAGATCTGGGTAAAAAACCTTTGAAAGTTCAAGTTAGAATACAGTGTTGGACAATACGTTCATGAAAGTTCTGATGCCTTACAATATACTAACTAGTAGAATTCCATAAAAAGAAAATTATATGGAAATTTCTATAATTCAAACCACCTTATTGTAATGCCACTTTGTGTCAAGTGTTCCTTCCCTCCGACCTCATTAGGCGTGCCTCGTCATTAGATACACTGTTACTAAAGAGTTTTAACTTAAAAGCTGCTTTGATTAATGCTTGGTTGGACTGAGGATTTATTGTGTAGGATTAACTAGATTTAAAAATGGCAAAATGCCATAGTAACTTTGATGCCAGACTTTAATGAGAAGCAGAAGTAAACTCCAAGGACCCTTATGATTTTTAATGTGGACTAAGCTCATGTGCTCGTTACCTAATGTCCTGTTTTATATACAAGTACTCCAATAATTCCTAGAGAATAGTAGCCTAGAAAGTGTATTACAAATGTGTAACCTGAAGTATGTATATATTTTTAATGAATCATAAATTTTCATGCCTTTATAATCAGATTTATTCAGTATTATTATCAAGTAGAGAAAAACTCTTTTCACTGGTTTGGGCCTTTTTAATTAAGGAACAATACGAAAGTAAGACAAAACCAGACTGGCAAACATTTTCCCCAATTAATAATGTACTGACAATGTAGATGAAAAATGCATTTTCACATTTTTGTAATCTGCTAATTGAATTTCTTTTAACTGTCTTCTTAAGTTCCTTAAGTGCTCCTGAAAGTTTACAAAGTTGGCGCTTCTAGAGTTTAATAACCATATTTTTTTACCATTGATCACATATTTTAGTATATGATACTGCCAAGAAAATCCAGACCATTCTCACATCTGACAACATTTGGTCGTCTCCTTAAATCCTACTAGACTTGATAGGATTTAAGCATATACTTAAAAGGTAATGCACTGCTCAATGAGGGCCTTTGTATCTGACATTTTTTCTGTCCATGCTATCTTTGCTGAGATAACCAAAGGGCACTGATTTATTATTAGAGCTAAACAGGAAAAACTTTCTCATTCAAAAAGCTTGTAAACATTTTTTTTCTGAATTGATCCTGATTTCCCAATTTCATTTATTTTTCAGTGAACTTCCAATAGTAGAAGCATGTAGTGAAATTTTTGTTTCTGCACAGTTACATACTGTGAGAATTAGCCACAATGTACTAATAAGCAATAACAACAGTTCTTTGCAGAGTTGGTACTCTCTCTGCCAAAGCATGTAGGATGGCATCCAACCAACATCTTGGGCTGTAATGCCAAATTTCTCATCGAAATCACAGATGTATTGGACATGACTTAAATAGGATTACTCACTCGAGCAAATTTACACAAGGGTCTAAGGCGTATATCCAGCTTCCAGTGAGTAAGGAGTCTGCATACTCATCTGGCTCTGGGCCTTGGGCACTTGCATAACCTTGCTTGTGTAACTTACCCTGCCAAAAATGAAACCTGCATCAACATGGTTACTCATACCAGAAAAAATTGTGCCTGTGGACAAGTGATGACAGTCGGGGATCCTGCTTCCTTTTGTATCGCACTGAAAACTTCTGTTTTCACTGATGATTGAAGCCCTTTAGCCAGCATTACCATTGCAGTCCCTATTGATAATTTCTGTACCACTGAGTTGTTTTTGTTGGGTCTTTTTATCACTTCTGGATTCTTTGTTTGACTCATTGCTATTATTTGTTTTTCCTTTTTTTTTTTTTTAGGGAGAAGGCCAGCAAAAACGAAGGACAAAAAAAAGAAGAAAAAGAATTTGATGGAAAGGGCTCAGAAGCAGCACAGCATCTTTTTAGCAACAGATAAAACAAGCCAGTAAAGACTTGATTTTCTTTAATGTATTTTTTTGCAAAGTGCACAAAAGCTGCTATATGCTCCTGCCCATGGATGCACTACAATTCAGCTGCTTTGACAGTATTGGTGGCAAATGACTTGTGAAAATAAAGCCCACAAGCTTGTTTGTTTTATTTATATATTTTTTATTTTATTTTTTTCCTCTCATTTTTGACCTGAAGGCTTCAAGGTCAGGAGTGCACTGAGTTGGATCAGTGGAAGTGGTCCTGAAGTGCATCACAGATGTTGTTCTGAGTGCCTGGTCAACATTTTGACAAGGAAAGAAGCCTACGTAGCACCAGTAGGTGGACTTGTGCATATTTAAATAACTAAGAAGAAAATGAAGTTTTGGAGGTGTAGGTACAATTGCATTTATGGCCTTTGTTCTGTTCCCTATATTTGTACATTTCAAGAGTAAATGGATATGACTTACCTACTTAGTGTTAATGTGCATTGTTCTCACACCTGCTACGTGGACACAGTTGTATAATAAAACTGCTTTAAGACAACGTGCTGCAGGATTCACTGCTTAGGTTCACCAAAGCACAACAGTTTCTGTGTGTACATATTACTCTGTCTACATATAAATGAACATATTTACTGTACATCTATGCATTTTTATGTATAATACTTTATACATGTTAAAATGTATGTCTTGTTGGTTCTAGTAATATACTTTTAAATAATCCAGTAAATGTTTACTTTTTGCTATGTTTCAAGTATCTTCTCATGTTCCTCAATAGTTACAAACTGGAATATTTTCTTGTTTGCAAAGCACTCTCATTTGCAAAGCACACTTATTTGCAAAACTACCTTGCACTGACCCTCACAATGGAGTGTCAGCTCTGAAGTATACTTGCCAGACTAGTAATCCACAAATTCTTTCTGCTATTCAGTACTTCTGTCTCAGTCCCCATGTATTTTGTCTCAGAAAAAATAGCCTAATGTTTTTTAAGATGAGGCCTGATGATGATGATAGAAGTTTTGGTTTTGAGCGTCAGGAGAGAAATTACTTGTAAAGTTCTTGGTATCTAAGATTGTGTGTGTAGTTTGGTTTTTCTTTTTT
>VZTR01006496.1:314325-328563 GCA_013400775.1 Chaetops frenatus | reverse complement strand
AAAAAAAAAAAAAAAAAAAAAAAAAAAAAAAAAAAAAAAAGACAATAAGAACTGTAGCTCTCTGTTTGCTTATTGGTTACCAAATTTGGCTGTAAATGCAGTTAATGCCCTCATACAAGCCTTTCAGTAGTGGTTACAAATATTGTATTAGGCATGTCATGGAAAGAATGCTACAAAATACAATAAAATGGTGTCACAAGCTCCTGAGTAAAATATTTTTGGTTCTTTTTAATTAAAATAGCATATTCATTTGGAATTTCATACATGTAGAAAAATTGCAGAAGGTGGGGAGATGCAGATTTTCTTCCACTGGAGTGAAAAATGTGAGGGTTTTCCATACAACTGTTTTGTTTGAAGACACTGAACATTAGATGTACATTGATTTCTCCTGTTCCAGTCACCTTCACATTTAGAGCTTCCTTGGGAGTGTAGAATGAAAAAAATTCATGCCTAAGTAGCCCTGTGTAGTTCCCTCTTTGTCCTAGACATCCTGCCTTTGCATGCTGGACCCTGTCAATGTGTTCATAGCACTGGGGCTTTTGTAGGATCCTGCTTTGGAGGTTGGAAAGGATGGTTCCCTGAACATTAGGAAAAGGCTTTGCACAGCGAGGGCGTTTGTCACAGGCTCCTCAGGGAAGTGGTCATGGCACCAAGCCTATCAGAGTTCAAGGAGTGTCTGAACAATGCTCTTAGTAACATGGTTTAGTTTTAGGTACTCCTCTGAGGAGCAGGAATTGAACTCAGTGATCCTTGCGGGTCTTTTCCATCTTGAGATATTCTCTGATTTGATGATTCTATGACCTTGAAAGATCAGCTAGTCCAAATATTTGCTTGAAACAGGGATATCTTGAAGTTATCTTCAGATACTTGATGATACTTGTTTCTTGATGAAGAAGATCAGGTTTTCAAAGCTGGATAGCATAAAAACAGCCTGTGCCCACTGTGCCTCTTATTTCTTTTAAATTTGATCAGAACTGGGCTTATAAAGATACTAGTTCTTTTCTGGTAAGCAACTGGCTGGGTACAGATATCACCTTTTTCCCCCTTTCAGAGCTGTTACTGCTTTTTGAATCTGTTTCTCTCAACTCGGAGAAGGTTTCAGAGCAGTGGAACTTCTGTGATCACAAGCCTTTTATGCCCTAGTTTAATGATTCACTATTGGAAATTTATTTTAAACTACAAAAGATTCAAATTAGGAGGGTAAAGAACTTTATGTGCTGTAGTGGTTTTAAAAAGCTGTTACATTGCTATGATGAGTAAAAAGTGCTTTTTCAAAAGCATACAGTATTTTATATCTTATTCACATGTCCCAGAAAAGACAATTGAATACTTAACTGTGTATTTAGGATGTCTATTTTCAGTTTGCCTTAGCTTATCCTGGCCTCCTGATATCTGTCTCTAAATTAAAACAAAACAACATCAAACAAAACAAAACCAAAAAAGTGGGAAAAAAATAAATAAAAACAACACCAGGTGCATCTTTACAGCAATTATTTTGTGTCTGACTGGTCTTTACTGCATCTCAGATACTCTTGTTAATGAGAAGTTATTGTTATGTCTCATTGTTTATTCTTGGGAGAAAAAAATCAATGTTGCATTCCACATTATGATAATGCAAACCTTCCATATTAAACGTCAGCATAAGGAATTTATTCTCTTACACCTGTATGCTCAATATAAAGATGTTGGCAAAAGAGTAGTGAATACTTATAGAGCTTATATAATATGTCTCCATTCATCACTGTGAGTTACAGAAAACCGCAGAGCAGAAAAAAAAAAATTCATCCATGTTAGCTAAAAACAAACCAGAAACCAATTAAGTGCCATGTTAATTTAAAAAAAACCAACATTGCTAAAATCCTGATTGAAACCTTATAAAATGAGAAGACAGATCTTTTCCAGGCAGCTTAAGATCGAATTCAGTGCTTCAGCTTTGTTACGCTGATGAAATAGAATATAGAACAAAAATAACCAGATATTTCTGGCACAAGTGCCATGCTTTTTCCAGTGGGTGATGTTACTGTAGGCTGATGCTACCACTGACCAGAGGGTATGAGAGTTTTTTGAATTCGAGCTCTCTTTCTTCACCAACAAAATGCATTTGTCTTTTGACACCAGTTCACTTTCACGTCCAATGGTGTAAGCCAGCATGAATTCCAGTAAGCTCTAGACTGAAGTTATTTTGGACTGACACCAAGAAGAACAAAATGTACCCTTCTGAAAGTGTAACCCAGAAACCACTGTCAGCTTTTTGTTTAGTTCCTTACCGAAAGCTCTGTGCTGAACCTGGCTTCGTTTCTTTTATGAGAAGCCTGTGGAGGACTGAGGAAAGGACATTAACTTTGGGAAGTATTAGAGCAGCCTGATCTGCAGGACATCTGAGAGAAGAGCAGCCCAGTATTTGAAGTCCAGTTCGTCTCAGAAGTGAAAAACTGTAAGAAAAGTATGACTAGAGAAAGTGTCGGAAGTGAGCCCAGCCTTTAGTCCATTGCCAGACTCTTTCAGATGTCAGCTGATTCTTTTTTAATGCAAACTAGTTCTGTTTATGTCTAATGAACATATGTCTTCAACCCCACTGAAGCTGTATACTTACTTGAAGGGCCAGTAATATATCTGTGGTTGTGCCAGCTGCAAAAACACTTTCCAGCCTCCTTGTTTTCAAATGGTGTCTTCAGTGACACTCATGTAACACTGTAGATTTTAATTGGGCAGTACTGATGAATCTAACTAACAGTTCAGAGACCACAAATGAATAAACACTGAAAATGAGGCTGGTTTGCTCTAAACCCTGATGTTCTAATGTGACATTTCAAAATAGAAATTTAGCTTAAGAAAGCAAACAGTAGCAGTAAGAAGATAGGTCTTAGCTTGCAACTATTTCTTAGCTTCCCTTCATATTTTAAGGGGGCTTTATGAGAAAGATAAGAGTTTTAGGGGTTTGGGGGGTTTAGTTGGGGTTTTGTGGTTTTACTTTTTTTTTGCCCAGAAACTGCAGTGAGACTAGATTTGCTTTCTGTTTCTGAGTGGACTTGGTTGCCACCTACAGAGGCCAAGGGCCACAAGTGCAATGGGGTTCCTGATATTTGCTCTGGGATTGTTTCAGCCTTTTATTTAGTTATCTGGTGGTAGGTACATGAAAAGTCTCAGGGACATGGAGTGCAGCCACGGGATTTCTCTGCCACGGTTTGGTGCTCTCCTTTTGGCCTCATGTTCCTTGTTATGCTGTAGCCTGGCCTCAGCAGGAGCAGTGAACTGTTTTTCTACCATAAATGTATTCTAGTCTGCATATCCTCTTGGCTAGGGCATGTGATTTCTAACTCTAAGACTGATCCTAGTAATTTATTTTGTGGTCAGATATTTTCTCTCCAGAGAGAGTTAAAGAGAAATTGAAGGACTAAAGGTCTATAAACAGATGATGAGAGGAATAGGCAACTATGTAATCTCTCACAGCCATAATTTACTACAGGAATAGGTAAGTGTATAGGTAAATATAATGACCATCCCTGATCCAGTGACTGCAGATGCTGAGGGAGTATGAGATGAATGGACAGCAGATAATGGCTCAGGTACTACACAGTATTGCCCATTGCCTCTGTTGGATACAGAATATTAAACTATCGGTTTGACTTGTTAGAGCTTCTCTTTTAGGCTTTTATGGAAAAGTATGTTGTGTTTGTTGCTCTACTAAGATAGTTTAGATAATGGGTTTTCTGCCCTTTTTTTTTTTTTTGGTTCATAATGAATTTATAAATTCAAATCACTTCAGTCCCAGTTCTATGGGATGGTTTAAAATCAAAATTCTCAGTCAGTTCTCAATCAGTGGTCTTAGCAGGGAAGGTAAAAGGTCTTTATACCCTAAAGGTATATTTGACTTTGAACTAAAACCATGACAGTTTATGACAAGGTGATAACTTGTAGAAACTTGGGAACAGAAAGAAAGATAGGGAAGAAATATTTTTCATTCTTAATTTTATATGCAGTTATGATTAATATGTATGAATGATGAATGATAGCATTTTAAAGATCCGTAATGAGATGAACAAAATTGTGTTTCTTCTGTATGTAATGAGTGCAGCTCTGCAAAGCTGACTAATTGAATGAGGGAACATTTCTTCATTTTTACTCTCATTTTGGTTTTATTTTTTTTCTTTCATGCTAACAGTGCAGTGCAAGGATTTGGGGGTTTTGCCTACTCTTTCTTCCCCTCCCCTCCTTCTCCCTGGTGCTCTGTCTGCCATAATTCAAGAGATTCCCACGAGCCCTAAGCTGCAGATGCTTTGCAATATGCAGCCGAGTTGCAGATGTTTTGGCATGTATTTCCAAGTTACACAGCCAGGCATTCTGAAGAAAATCCAGATGTTATTCTGGGAGAGAAAGTAGGTAGCATGTGCATTCTAGATAAGTATATTAATTCTTACTATTTCCCTGGTCAGCTTCATTCTTTGAGGTGTGATGCAAGAAGAAAGAACAGATATATTTTATGGGAAGCTCCAAATCCATGTCTTAGAAAAGTAGAGATATTGGAATTGAAAAGTATTGGTGTGGTTTTAAGCAGAATGTATTGTGCTGAGTAGACAGAGGAGATGGAGAACTCAGCTCCACAATGGAACTTTGTGCTATTTATGATAAGCTTATCATAAAATTACCTCTGCCCTATTAAAATGGCAAATAACAGATAAAAATACAGATGAAGGCTTCTTCAGCAAATAAAGATAATCTAAGGCTCATGGACTCTTTACTAACAATGAAGAAAATGTGTGCATTTCAGCCTGGACTACTGTACCACCAAGGCATTATTCAAGACCAGTCTTGAATCCTAGGATACATTTTTTAAGATCTGGAATAGGACTTTAAATAGAGAGCGGGCCAATTTTCGTTTCTTCAGTGCAATATCATGGAATCATAAAATGATTTGGGTTGGAAGGAACTTTAAAGATCATCTAGATCTCTAGAAATAAACTCTGCAACCAATCTGATAGGTTAGAAAGTCAGTATCAATTTATTCAGCATTGTGGGTGCATGGGGATAGCTCCACCTAACATACACACACACTTTCAAGACTTTTCCCTATTTATACATTTTAGCAAACAAATTAATGTTCATTGGCTATAAATTACATCATTTGCTTCATTAATTATCATTCTGTCTTCTACTGGTTATTGATTTCTCACTTCTCATGCTAATTAGTCCACCCAGATATGGTTTCAGGACAATTGCTGAATTGTCCTAGTTAGTTTCTTCCTTATCTCAAGGTTCTGAAAAATGTCCTTGTGGTCCATAAATTCTGCATTTCGTATGCCCATTTTGAGCAATATATCTCTCTCCCAGGATTTGTTAATCTCCTTCTAGGTCTGAGATCATTGAAGCACATCAAGGTTGATTACAACTGCTTTAGTAAAACTTAAGAGTTTCATTAATTTTTCCAAACTGTGTTCCCACAATAGCAGCTTAACAAAAAACCTGCTAAATGCTGGCTACAGTGGGATGTGACAGAATGGATAATTGCGCTACTTATGATTATTTAAATAAATTAATTAGAAAATTCATGAAAACAATTAATTATAAAATTTATTAGGAAAGTTATATCATTTACTGTGCACTGTATGGTACAAAACTAAGCATTAATCATGGCTAGAGTTCAAACACTATTGTGTTAAGGTTAAAAGAATTTTCCAATGTCTTCCCCTACTGCTGCACAGATGCCTTTTTAAAGAAATACTGCTTGTTCTGTAACATCCTGAAGGACTAAATGTGCTGATGGCCAGAAAGAAGGGCAGTGCACAACCAATAGTTCTCAGTTATTATATAAATGTGTCTTTACTGTTGAGAGAGTATGGCTGAGGACTGAATCACAAGCCTTCTTTGACTTAACTGTGGTAGCCAGATACTTTGGGGTTCCCACCCATCTACTCCACAGACTCCAGGGATCATCACTATTAAGGAAAATTCCCTCTCCAACCATCCAGGACCCACTCTGTCAGTCACTGTCACACCACCTGAGCTGGGACCGAGGCCCCTTCGTGGCTGCACACCCCACACTCGCACAGAACAGGTTTCTTCACCAGCTGGACCCTGAGTTCCTCAGAGCAGAGCCTAAGACATGGAGATCCTTAAAATAATTTAATCGTGGTGCAACAATTAACAAAAATAACAGCTTGAGCTGGTGCCTTTGAGAAGGGACCTTAAACAAAGGAACCCCTGGGCCTTTGTACCTTCACAGTTGAGGTCCACAAAAGCCTGGGGGTCATTGGCTTCTGCTGAGTATCTGAGTGTCTGGTCCCCTGGCCAGGTTGCAGTCCCCATGATATTTGTTGTGTAAAGTTCATGGCCTCTTGCTTGGGGCTGTCACCATGCAGAGCTGAACCTGCAGCTGGCATTGGCTGCACACCGAGGTCACAGCACTGCTTGTGCTCCTCAACAATTGTCACCAGCCCTTGTCCTCAGCTGGGCTCCTTGAGATCCCTGTGCATCCACTGAAACTGAAACAGATGGAAATGAATCTGTGTTGAGCAGTTTATAAATGACAGCACCTCAGAAAAAAATGCATACCATGTAATGTACTGCTATATTGCATTAATCTTCACCATGTAATGCACTGCTATATTGCATTAATCTTCAGAGTGGAACTGAGACTGACACCTAAGTGCAGGTGCTTTGTTAGATCTTGCAGCTGAATCTGTAGATTTTGCTGAGGTGAAGCTGTCAGGCACCACTGTGTTAATCTTGTTGGTGAACTCCCAGAAGGCACATAGAAACTTTAGTGATTCACCATGAGTTTGAGCAGGCACAAGTCTGTAAAAATACAGACTTGGCTGGTGTCCTAAAATTTTATCCCATTTTTTGGAGAAAATTCATACTGGTACTCAGTCAGATGCAAATATAGACAAACCTGGACACATTCCAAAATCTTCATCCCAGACCAAAGAGCAGTATGATCTTAAGGTAGCAAGAATCCTACCCTTAAACCTCTTGGGAGTTACCAGATGTAATCAGAAGCACAGGCTCAGAAGCACTGTGAGTCAGTGAAGTCTCTCCATGGGTAGATACTATTTGACTTCAGACCCCCAGACCAAAACACATCTAAAATGTGTATTTTATTTATATCTTTAACAACCTTTTAACAGCAGCAGTAAGACATGATATGGTGCATGCATTGAACTGAAAAATGACAGTTGCACAGGACAGGGCTCTTAAGAGGAACAGAGGAGATCTCACAGGCTATGCCCAGCTGTATCTGTAGAGTTGTTCAAAGTTATGTGCCATACAGGGAAGCATACGACACATCTAGGTAATTAGCTGAAGATTAGACACCTGGATGAATCTGGTCAGTGAACACAAAGATACTATTTTATATTTAAAAGCTGGCCTTGTAGATGAGCTCTCCTTTACTTCTTCCCATTTGGTGTGTGTAGGTAAACCTGTTGCCTTCTTGGGGAATAAGTCCTTTCTCTTGACTTCATGAAAAAGAATAATCGTAAGGGCAGTTTTTCATTTGTGGGTGACAACAATAACTCAAAAGCTAGTGTAAGCTTAATAAGCCCTTGACTTTCTGAAAATCCCCACATTTTTTCCAAGAGTATTATTTTAACTAATCCTGGGTCTCAGGATCATGGGAGAGATAGAAAGCATGTGTGCAAACATGAACTTCTCAATAGCATTGGAAGCCATTGGCTTGGACTCAGTGCCTTACATATTCAAAGTTATTTCAATGCCAATTATGCAAACTGTAGCTTAGAAAACTGAGAGCTTCATAATTGTTACTTAGCTTTTTAAAGAAAATGCTAGGTTTTCCATTTTTGCACTTCTTTAGTTCAAAAGGAAAAGGAAGAAAATACTATTTCTACCCTGAGTTCTTCATTTCAGTTAATGATTCAAAGATACATGATTGCAAATTAGTAACCAGAATTGAGGTAAGATTGATATCTGTTAATGGGCAAAAGTACTTATTAAATAAACCCCCAAAATGTAAATGTCTAGTTTTTATAAATAACAAGTTAAAAAGATTCTTTTGATGAGAAATATTTGGCAATGTGAAGCATAACAGTATAACATAAATATCAGAGCTGGTAACAATTCGGTGCTGTTTTCACAATATCTTGTCAAAAGTTACCATTTCATTTTTCAGCACATACTAATTTAATCTGAATTTATTGTTGGCATGTTATTGGGCATAAGTTGCAGGTTTTAGGTCTCAGAGGGATGTAGTGATCTGTGTGAGAACATGAACTACACTTCAATATTCACAGCTCCTTCCAGCTGACTCTGAAAAAAGGGTGGTCAACAGTGGTAAAAACCATCCCTGATCAAAACTTTGGTTTAACCCAGAAGCCCTCAGGTGCTGCCATTCAAAAATATTTTAGGACAACTGCAACTCCTGTGGACCAGAGATGCACTCCTGGAGCAGCAGGTATTCCATGGGGAAAGGGGAACACTGCAGGTCCTGTGAGTGATTCAGACTGGTGCAGGTACCTGTGAGGGACTATAGCTGTGGGCAATGCTGGGAGAGGAACATGCCTGAGGGACTGTGGCTCATCATCTCACTGGATGGATCTTGATTGATTTAATATCATTCAGAGCAGAAGGAAGGAAAATATGGACTGGGAAAAGGGTGCAGTAGGGGTTTTTATGAAGGATTGCTTTCATGTGTGTGTTCTTTCTCTCAGCACCAGGCTGGGTAAGCAGAGATTTGTGTTCATTGGCATTCCAGCAGAAGTCCCCAAATCTGTACTTAGCCCACAACCATACAGGTTGAAATAGACCGGTAGAGCTGATAGTGCTGAGGTCCCAATTCTGCATGCAAAATTCTTTTTTCTGTATGTATTTGTTTTGCAATATTCCCAAAACTATATTTCAAATTTGCTGAGTTCTCATGGGAAATGCTGAAGGCAGCCTACAAAGAAAAATTAGCACGCATCAGATGAAAAGTGATTCATAAACCTCTGGCTTGTGGAGTTGTGCCAGCCTGGGAGAGCTTTCAGGATTTGTCCTGTTGTGCATGGTCTCTTATTTAGGATCAAAGAAACAGAAATATATATCCAAAGTTTGTAGCAGTAGAAAAAAGGCATGTTGAGCTAACATGTGATATTATAGAGAATAGTGGCAGACTATTTCAGTCATATTTCAGATGAGCACAGCTGCAGTTTTAATTTCAAAAGTCTCCATGCCCTCAGATGCATGAGATGACAAATAATGCCAAGCTGAGGGAAATGCTGACAACACTCAGATTCGAGAAATAATAAAAAGGTCCTGAACAGATTAGAACTTTGGACAAGACAACAATTTCTTTTTTCCCAATCTGAAAAAATCCCATAAAGCTACCTTTATGAAGAGGCAGTAAAGGAAATTAACTATATTGGTTTTGTTGGCAGCTTAACATTTATTTTGGTTCTTTTCTTCCTTGAAATTTTATCTGAGGTTCTGCATAAATATTTCCAGGCAGTTTATTGTCTAAAAGGATGCATTTAGCAAGAGTGTTGCAGAAAACAGTGAGTTCCAGTCTTTGATTAGAAATGCAAAAATAGCATTTAAAAAGAAAATAATGAAGCTACTTTTAATAAGGAACTTACGTAGTATTTCCTTTTCACTATCTCAAGATTTTGTCAACTGGTAGCTAGTAATATTTTTTGGAGAGTTTAATGGCAACCTAGAACAGAAACAGATGCTTTATTTCACAAAAATTGAGTTTTTCAATGCTCCAGTGTTACAGGATCTCTGATGATACCTTCTGTCTCTTTGGTAAGATTCAATTCAAATCCATTTAACTGTAAGCCTGTTTTTAAGGGGGCCTTGGCTGAACATGCTGTCCTGGAGACACAATGCCTTAGCAGAGCCAGTGCAAACCATGGCTCCTGTAGGCAGTGCTTGAACACGAGGTGATGCTGCAGGTTTGCTGGCTCAACAAGCAGGAATTACTGTAACTTGTCACAGCTGTGTGGTATTGCAGTGTTAATCCTCTTCTCAAGAATCAGTCACTCAGGTGAGTGTTGAGCCCACAATGTTCTGCAAGGAAGTGTGTTTGCACAGATCTGGAGTTCTATCCATCAGTCTGTGTTGGAAAGCAGTCAGAGGGACAGAGGTGTGTTGGTAAGGGGAAATGTATGAGGGAAAGTGGTTTTCCCATCAAGAAAATTTTCATGTTTGGCTTTCTTCCTCAGGTCTGTGTGTCAGAGTTTGCAAAGAAAAAAAAAAACAAAACCAAAGAAAAAACCAAAAAAAGGGGGTCCAAAGATTCATGCATCTTTGTCCCAAGCACTGTTCTCTAGCACTCCTCTTGCTCACTAGACATCTGTGTATACATCACTTTGACTAGATGAAATTATTCTGATTAAAAAATAGTGATAAGAGAGGAATTTCTCTTCTTGTTGTTAAGAAATATCACACAACTAGTGGTGCAACCATTCTGCTGCTTTCTGCTGCTTCTTTTGGGAACCCTTTGGAGATCCTTAGCCTTTGAGGGAGAGACACATGTTCAGCTCCAGCTGGAGAATTGTCAGAGAATGCCACAGCTACATACACATTTTTGTCATGAACTTAAAAAGAAAAAGGAGTTTGTCCACAAGGCAAGAACAAATTAAAGGGTCAATGGCAGAAATACCTTCATGAGAAAAAGCCAAAAGCTCTGGTCATGCTGCTGTCTGCCCAGACAACAACAAATAGGAGTGCATCTGCCCATGTCTGTGAAGAGGATGTGGGTGGTCAATAAAGTGTCACAGACAGTACACTTTTCATAACTGAATCTCTACCTCTCTCTTCTATGAGATCTGGAGATCTGGGAAGGTCAAGACATACCAAAGCAACAAGGGCAACAAGGCCCATTTAAGCAGACTGCAGCTTGGGCATCACTGCTGTGCACTCTGTGAAGGAGGAGGTCGACCACCCTGAAAGTGCTCTGTTCTCACAGAACACAAAATTGTGTTCTTCTGGATATCAGCTCTCTGCTGCAATACTTAGAAAAGCTGTGATCTTTCCTTAAGATTAATGCTACATGTTGAAGCAGCTGTCAAATCTGAAGAATTTCATATTTTCAAAATCTTCAGTTTCTGCATGAAATCCTCAGTCATGGCTCATGGTGCTTGCTCTCTGGCATTTTCCCTGACTTGCTATCTGCTCATAGAATTCTCCTACCACTGCTGTCCTTTGATTCAGCCTCTCTGCACAAAAGAAGTGGAAATATTCAGACACTGCACAACAAATATGTTTATAATAGTGGAAGACACCAAGACTTTAACTAAAACAATAGGAAAGATGTATTAGCTCAAAGATGCATTAATAAATGTAATATTAAATAAAGCTGAACCTTCAAGAGGTAAATATTTAAAGCAAGCCAGAGATGGTTCAAATTGCATAAAGCTTTGAGGAAGTATGGAGTGTTTTTGTTGAACAGAGTTCTGCAATGTGAATGGTAAAATTTGCATTAAACTTTATGCAGATTTCTCTGTATCATAAAACTAAATAGAAATTAAAAAAAAAAAAAGATGTTTTGCTTTGTTATGTAAACGGGAAGCCAACACAGCACTCAGAGGGCTTGACTGACTGTTGTTTGCCCTCCATGCCTGTAACAAGTGTTGCCAAGAGAATAGCAGCACTTCATTTCTTTCTAGTCTGTCCAGACCCTTTTGGATAAGACACTTGTGAAAAAAAAGCCACCCCTGAGGAGGAGGGCAACAACATTCCAAAACTATAAGCAGAAACATTTTCATCCTTGTTAACATGAAAACTATGCCCAGCATGTTCTTCAGCTTATTATCATGATTTCCCTTAGAAACTACAGAACTACAACCCATAGAAGAGGAGAGCTGTTACCCAGAGAAGGCCTGGCAAGTTGTCAAAGAAAACTGAGAAGGGAACACAGGCTTCATCTCCATCCCTGCAGAAGGCCATGGATTGTTTAGGGGCTTCTGTGGGGCATGTTACTGGAGAGGGGCATGATGCATATAGAGCAGCAGCAAAGAGCTGTGTTGGAGGCCTTTCTGTTGCAAATGCCAAATATTACCTTCAAGAAGTGTGGAAATTATTCCTTTCTAATAACAGTCTTTTCCACAACATTCTCTCTTATTGCCTTGAAGAGATGGAGATAGGGACTATTTTGGGCACATCACCTCCTAGGATTTCCTGAATAGCCCTTTGTTTGACCATGCCTCTGTTCTCCTGATTTTAATTTTTAGCATTTGTTTAATTGTCACTCTTTTATTTCAAGAGTAATATGCCAGGTTTTTATTAATACTATTGAATTCTATCTCTGAAAGAGTTGTTCAAAAAGATCAATATTATACTATTATTTTTCAGTTTGAACAAGCAGATTCCCATTCAGTATGTTCCTTACTCACAGTCATTTGTGTTCAGGTAGGAATAAAAATCCTCAGAGGTTTTTTGGTTGCCTGGGATTTCTTCTTCCTTAGTCTCAAGTCTTATGAAAAAATACTGCTGCATTCATCTATCATACAGGGCTCTTAATTAGATATATTAAATTTTAATAATGTTATCATCTACACATTAATGAAGATTCTGCACTCTGTGGTTCATCTATTTGTGGGTGCTTGCTAAAGGACATAGCTTACCAACCTTTATTATCCTGGAACATTATCAAGGTTGCCTGTGGTTTGTGAAGCCTTTGGGCTTTAATGCCAGCCCTGAGTTGCTCTTGAGATGCCCCACTATTAGATAAAGTCCTGTCCAGTTAATTTTCAGTTACCAGACCTGCTTTTCTAAATACATCATCAAACAGTTTTCTGGAACAGCTGCCCTGCAGCTTCACTACACTGATTTGCTGGGTTTTTTCCACAAGAAGACATCAGGACTCCCAGCACTCTGGAGGAAGAATATTGCCAGTCTTTCAGGCTTAGTCAAGAGGAGTCTTCATCCCATCTCTAATCTCTAAACAGGGTATAATAGAACATTATTATCTAACAGCTACTATGGTCAGGTATGAATTCTTACTAACAGCTTAACGGTTCTGCATTAGAAGTTTAACAGATTAATTTTAACTAAGAACCCACATCACACAAACCTTCAAAAGCTCTTCTGAAAGGAACAAGATCGAAATAAACACTTTTTGAAAATAAGGCAGTTGATCAAAATTGACCACTGCTTCCTCTGAGAGTAATCAAATGAAAATTTGTGAGTAAAAGACTTACTCTAGGGGCAGCGAGATTGTTTGATATTTTAAATGAAAATCTATCTATTAATAAAGAATTTGAAGTACATCATTCAGCTTAAATTCAGATCAGAAGAAGCCCTTCCTGTGCAAGTAATAATGAGGAAAGAACACTTCTTCCGTTTTCATCATGTTATAAAAATATAGTAAAGACAGCAGTTACACATGCCAAAGGTGGTTTGGATTTCAGAATTTTTGTGAATTCAGATTCAGTTTATGCTCAAAATAAAGCCCAATTTCTATTTCCCTCATATTAAACATTACCTGGCAAATCAAGTATTATTTGACTGAAGAAAAATGGTCTGCATCTTAAATAGAGATGAGGGATTTTGCTGTCATAGCTTTTAGTAAAAACCAGTGCCTTATTTACAAAACCACTCTGACACAGAATGAAGTGTTAGATCCATTAAATCCAGAAAAATTCTCCAAGAAATCTTACCACACTAGGGGGTTTTCCATGTATAGAATACAAACACACATACATACGAACGTACATACATACGAACATACATACACATATAAATAAAAAATGTAAGAAAAAATCCAAGAAGCCTTGTCTAAGAAATTTTTTTACAAGAAACTAAAATGCATAATAATGTGCTAATTTCTCCCCTGTTCCCAGCTGTATGGCTTAGAGTAAGAGTACTTTTAATAAAAAGGAGACTGACCCTTCAGATCTATCTCTGAACAAAATCATACCAGTAATATGTGTGTGTGCAAGTATGTTTATTTTAATATTCTTATGCAGAATTAGGAATTCTGAGTTACTATGGGAAGCTGTCCTCTTGGCACTTCCATCTCGGCCAGATCCAAGCATAAGTGTTACCTCATAGAAATTGCGCGGCTCTTTCGTTTTCGTTTAGTTTTCTGGGGATAGTTTTAAGAAACATGCAGATTTGAAAACAGGATTCCTTTCTGATGAGAAATGGCCCTGCAGGGTGGGAATAACAGAGACTCAAATCTCGGGAGCGCCCAGCGGCGGAGCGCCAGTGCCGCCCTGAGGCCACGGGAGAGCCCTGTGCCTGCTGCTGCTGCTGCTGGTTCTGCTGCTGGTTCTGCTGCTGCTGCTGGTGCTTCTGCTGCTG
>VZTR01006496.1:275145-314306 GCA_013400775.1 Chaetops frenatus | reverse complement strand
CTGCTGCTGCTGCTTCTGCTGCTGCTGCTGCTCCTGGTGCTGCTGCTGCTGGTTCTACTGCTGCTGCTGTTGCTGCTGCTGCTGCTGCTGCTGCTGCTGCTGCTGCTCCCAGCTCTGCCACTCCACCGCAGGAGCATCCCCACAGTCCACCCAGTTGTCCCATTGTGTGCATCTCCCAAGGGTAGCACAGATTTATGGAGGCTTTTCCACCCCTCAGGATCCTTGCATCTGCCTTATGTGGGTGATGCAAAAACGTTGCAGCTTTTAAACTTTTCTCCATCTTATCAGGCACAGAAGAAAACAGTGCTGCGGTTTTGTGCTCCTGCAGGGTGGGGAAAAAGGGCCTGTACAGCAGTTTAAGGCAACACGCACAGCCACATAGCTTAATGAAATGTGAAATATTTCACATCTGAAGAAAAATAATTATCTTCCAGAAACACTGGCTCCCTGATTTCCAAACTCTTGCTTTCAAACTTAGCAGCACAACAGAAACATCAAAGTGACAAAACATCTGCTGCAGGTTTCTCACAATACCCATTTACAAGTATACCTCTGCACCTCACCCAAATTAATCAAAACTTAGTATTTCAGATGTTGAACCTTGTTTCAAAATTGTATTTCCTTTCTTGGTTGAAGAATGTAAAAATGTGGGTGCAAATTCTTCAACAAAACTGATGATAAATAGATGACAATACACAGCTATAAGAAAACAGTAAAGCATTTAAGCTGGAAAATGCCTTTAAGATCATTGAGTCCAACCATGTATCTAACACTGCCAAGTCCACCATTAAACCATATCCCCAAGCACCTTATCTACACTCTAAGCCAGGTCCCTAAAAGTTGCATCTACATGTGGTTCTTTAAAAAGGAAGAATGTAATCCTGAAAGGATTTTATATTTCACGTGAGGAAATCTTTCATACTCTGTATGATTAATATTTTTTGTACCCCTGCAAAAAAAACCTAGGAATTCTTAATTGAGCAATATTTCTCTATTGAAGCATTTTTTGTTTTCTGTGTCTGAAAGGGGACATATATCCTCTTACACTCTAATGCCTCTTTGTGGATACTGTGTATTCTTTTAATTGAAAAGGTCTAAATAAAAGTACATAGATTTAATTATTTTTCAAAAAATATGGACATTTAGACTTGAAGATTGTTGTAGATCGCTTCCAGCTGAAATATTCTATCTATTCTATTTAAATAGAACTTTGCAAGATAAGCTGGTTTATTGTTAAGGAATATGATACTTAATATGCTGTTTTTAAATATCAGTTAAGATTAGATTTAAGGAGATCCTGAATCAATTCTAACTTGGATTTTTTTTTGTTGCCACTTAATATTTCATTACCTGGTCTACTGTGGGAAAGAAAGCCCTACACCTAAAACCAATGTATTTGCAAAAATCAAATATAAATTAAACACAGTATAGTTTCCTATGAACTAACTGCTTTCAGTTCAGATATGAAGCTTTAACATAACCTACCACCATGTGTTCCTAAAGAAATATTGTTTATACTGCTTCCAGGATATTCAGGGTCTCACATTTGCAAGATATGTATTTAAAGAAGAGAAGCATAATATCCCAGTTAGAAGTGCTGATGAGAACATTTACTTTTTAGTTGTATTTTTTTTTCTCACTTGTTACTCTCATCTGGCCATGAATTTTTGGTTTTGTGAGACTATTGGAAATCTTCTACATTTCCAAGCTTAAAATGGACTCACAGAAACGAAATGTGAAATATTTCACATCTGAAGAAAAATAATTATCTTCCAGAAACACTGGCTCCCTGATTTCCAAACTCTTGCTTTCAAACTTAGCAGCACAACAGAAACAAACAAACAAGACAACAAAAAACTCAAACCAAACTAACAAACAAAGCCCAAAAACAAACAAACAAACAAAAAAAAACAACCAAAAAAACCCTACCCTTTTTCTAAGGGGAATGGAATTTCTAAATGGAATTTCTTTATTTCTGTTTGTTCCTGCTACCTCGTGTCCTTTCACTGCATACCACTCAAGATTCTGGCTATGTCATTTTTATTCCCTCTCATTGGATATTTATTTATATTTACAGGATCCTTCTGAGTCTTCTCTTCTACAGGCAAAACAAAGTCTCTCAGCCTCTCCTTATATGAAAGATGCTTCAATCCTTTAGTCACAGAATCAGAGAAAATATCCTGAACTAGAAAGGACCCATAAGAATATCAAGTCCAACTCCTGGCCTGCACAGGACAACCCTCAAAATCACATATTTATATTCCTGTAAATGTTCTTTCACTGGACTCACACCTATATGTTTGTTTGTCCCTTTTCAGGGAAGGCCAATGCTCAGGACCTCATGAGTGCAGGGTGGAGGGGCACAATTACCTCTGTCAATCTGTTGTTGATTCTTTTCCTGAAGTAGAACACGATGCTGTTGACATCCTTTGGTGCAAAGCCACGTTACTGACTCATGTTCAACAAGATTTCCACCCTAACTAAAGTCAAGGCAAGCAGCATCCATTGCTGTCCTCTTGCCCATAGAACCACTTGTTGTGGAAAGGTGTCACATGGGTCAAGCATGATTTTCACTTCATAAACCCATGTTAACTTCATTAACCCATGTTAACCCATGTTAACTTCTTCCCTTTATGTCCTTAAAATATTTGGCAGCAGTTGTAGGTTTTATTTGCTCCATCAACTTCTCAGTAATTGAGGTAATTCTGAAAAAACTGTAAGTCCCCATATACACTTTCTTACTGTTCTTTCGGAGAGGAATGACATTTATTTTCTTCCAGGGGTGATATGTACATTCTTCTGGTCCTCAGGAACCTTCCCCAATTTCATCTACTGGTGCATCCCATCACACCACATGGACTTGCATATGCCATTTTATCAAAAGTTGCCTAACCTGGTCCTCTTCCATGGGTAAGTTCTCCTTCCTCCAGACTTTCTCTGTGCCTCAGGTGCTTGGATTCCGAAGGCTGGTCTTACCAGTGTAGTCCAATGCAAATGAGGCATTAGGCACCTTGATCCCATGCCCTTTGTCACCAGGACCCCTATTCCACTCAGAAGTGGGTCTATGTTTCTCCTAATCACATCTTCATTTTGCTACTGATAAATTGGTAGAAGCCTTTCCCCCTGCTCTTTACATAGCTCACCACATTTAACTCTAGAAGTGCTTGTCTTGCCCATCTCTGCATGCTTATACTATTTTTGTATTCTTCCTGTTTCACCTGTTCTTGTTTCTTCCTCCTCTCTGACTTCCCTTTATACTTGCATTTTTCAGGGTGTTATTGTTCATCCATTCAGGGCTCCTGAAAATTCCTTTGCTTGATTTCCTGCACATGAGGATGATCCATCCTTGAGCTTGGAGAAGGTGATTCTCAAAAATAAACCGGGTGTCCTGGACTGCTCTTCTCTCCAGAACAGTATCACATGGTATTTCTGCAAGCAGATCCCTGAAGAGGCCAAAGTCTGCTCTCCTGAAGTCGAGGGTTGTGATCATACTATATTGCATTGTGTAATCCTGCTCTCTACCTTGATCTTTCTCCTATGGAAACAAAAATACTTGGAACAGAGCGTAGATGTATCTCCTGCTGGTTACTGCATACATATATGGAAAAAAAAAAATAATATTTTCTTTTTTTTTTTTTTTTTGGTCAGATCTGTCTTTTTTAAGACCTTGGATTTATCTACAATCCAACCACCTTAGTACAAGCTAATGAGAATTCTATAGTTCTTTAAGAAAAAATTAAAACCATGGTAAATGATGCATGAAGGAAAAGCCTTTTATATAATTTTACATCCCCTTCACTTAAACCTCAATTCCAATTCAAAAGTCAAAACCTAAACACAGATCTAAATCAAAAAAGATTGCCTTTCTCTTTAAAGTGTTGAGAGTTTTTTTGGCAGCCTGACACTGAGAACTATCTACAGAAAACTAAAGTTGATGTTTTTCTCTCACTTTCTCTCCTCTTAACTTTTGCCACAACTTTGTTCATTCTGGTAACACAGGGTGAGTGCAGAGGTGACACATATCATATATGTCAGAAAAACTTCACTTCTGAGCTTAGACCAGAGCAGGGACATTGGCTACTCTAAGGAGTTAACAATAGTTGTGCCATTAAGCATACAGCCGTAGGAAACAGGAAATATGAAATTTTCATGTAGAAATGTACTTGGGGTAATAGAAAAGAACCAGAGGAAAGTTAAATCCCTTTCTTTCTTCTCTTTCAACGTCAAGGACATATGAAAGTCAGCGGGGGGGGAGAGGGGGGGGTAAAAAGTCTAGCTTCAGACAACAAAAAAAGATTTGTTTAAAGATGCTTCATTTGTATTTTCCGTTTCAAAAATGCTAGGTAAAACTGAGGAGAGAATGTCATTCCTCCCATCCCATGCCAGAAATAATCAAAAGCCAGAACCCAAGGAGATCAGGAGTCTCAGAGCAGCTTGCCAAGGAAATTGTTGAGAGAGTCACAGAAAATCAAAAGGTTTTCCACAGCTATAGACATTTCCTACAGAGGCATGAAAGAGCAAAAGAGATGGGAAGCAGCAGGCCAGTAACAATGAGAGAAGAAACAGAAAACCTGGTTCTAAGCAAAAGAAAAGCCTTGGCAGGTGTCAAGGGTAGGAGGAGAAACTCACATGTTATGACTCAAGCCAGGATAAATCAAATATTCAAAATAAGCTTCAGGGACAAGCTTAGATATGACCTAATGAGAGGATACTGTTCAAATTTGGAAATCCTTACAGCTATACAGTTCATGGATAGTGATGTTTCCAGAGTGAAACAATTGGCAGATAGATGGCACTGAGACATAAAATCAAAGGACGTTTGTTATCCCTCTTTTCATGACAAGAGGAAGCATTCTGAAAGATGGAAGGTCTGTTTTCTGCATATTTTGTTCCACATCTTAAGTCAAATAAAAATCTGTAGCTATGCAGATGGCTAGCATCATCTCAAGGAACTGGACTCAGTCAGAAAAGAGCCCTTAACCCATCTCCCCACTAGAAAGTACAGCTATGACCTTTCTTCACCCTTTTTATTATTTCCTATAGAATGATAAGAGAAATGCTTCCTAGCTCAGCTGGAAGTGTGGCTGGGCAGATGAGGGATAGGTTGGACTCTGAAGTAATAACTTTCCATTAGTTAGTGACAGGTCAGAGCCCCAGAGCACTGAGCCGGCAGGACATGCATGGCAGGAATCACACAGGGTCTTTTGTCCCTGTGACTCTGTCGGGAATACAGTGGACAAACTTCATGGGATAGCCATGGGAAATACAATCTGACTGTAACTGGTGAAGGGGGAGAGAAATTAAGTGTTCTGCAGACTCTTTGTATTAAAGGCTAAACTTTTGTCCCGTGTCATCAGAGAAAGGAATCAAAAATCTGAAGCTCCTGTTATTCACCAGAATTATGGTATGATCCTAAAATTTTGGGAAGTGAGCCAACTCCCTCTTGCAAACTGGTCATAAAATCACTGGCAGGTTCGTAGAGGACTGGGGACTGTGTTTCACCCTCCCTTGCACAGACGGTCCTCTGTAACTTGCCGGAAAGCACCTCCAGGGAGCACTGCAGACCGATGTCTCGGGAGCAGGAGCAGGAGCAGGGACCGCACACCCGGGCGGGTCCGGCGGGGCAGGGGAGCCTTCTCCTGCTGCAGGAGCAGCCCTGCAGAGCTCCCCACGGCAGCAGTGCAGGCCCTCGGACAAACACCTGCTAGGGACAAAAGAACACACTGCTGGAAGGCACCTGGAGAAAAACCACTCTTGTGGTGAGAGTGGGATTATTTAAGGTGATTGCAACGGGCACATGAGAAAACTCCATAGCACAAATGGCTAGAGAGCCTTCACAGAGCCAGGGAAGGAAGGCACTGCTGCAGGCATCGCCTCGTTGACAGCTTGAAGATAAGTGCTTTGAAAAAATTACCTCATTGCTAGAATGCACCAGTGCTGGTGTGTACTCTGCTGCTATTACCCGATCATAGTGGCAAATATTTTCTCGATGAGGCAGCTACAGGCAGAGGTGACAGCATCCCAGCCAAAGGCAGCTGAATCAATCTGCACTTGTTTTGTTTAATTTTGTCTTCATTGCCTTCAATTTATTGTCTTTTACAAAGCCTTGCATTTTATTGTTTTCATGTTGAAAGTGCATCTGGTCTCACAAAACATTACCAAGCTGGGCTTTTCTTAAGAGAAAAATCAAGATACGACAGAAAATCTCAGAATAAGTTGTGAGAATAGTAGAATTTGTACTTTAAACACAAGGTAAGGAAAACTGTGTTATGCCTAACAACAACAACAACAACAACAACAATAATAATAATAATATATTTTAAATATTTTAGTTTTATTACTGGCAATAATATCAGCTTTAGAGACAAAGAGATAATTAAAGACATGTGTAGGTTTGGGGTGGATAACTAGCTAGATAATTAGCCAGAATTAGCTGTATGAGAGATGAAACAATATATACTGCATCTTAGCTGTGGTTGGATTAAATGAATTTGGTTTGTCCATTTGCAATAGATCTTCCACAAAATCTTCAAGGAATAACTTGCTGCTTCTTTCTTTCTTTAAAAAATAAACTGGTTCCATTTGTAACATAAAAGTGATATTCATCCTTTTAATTTCAACTAATCTGGCAGCTGGCTCTAATTTTTGTGTTTATAGGAGTAAATGAAAAGGACATCAAATATGCTCTTCAATAGCCCTTCATGGTATGAAGTGCTACTCACATCCTGAGATAAGCTCAGTTGTTTAGAGCATGGTGCTACTAACACCAAGGCTGGGGTTTGTTCCCTGCATGAGCCACTCATTTAAGAGTTGGATTTGATGATTATTACAGGTACCTTCAAACTCAGACTGTTCTGTGAATCTGCATCAGAATACTTCTTAGAGAAACTAATTCTCACATAAACAATATTGTATTTATAATATAACTGGGGAATTGGTGATGTTAGAGTGGATACCAAATGAACAAAAGCATGAAGTGACATTTCTAGTGTTCCAGCCTCAGTATAAATGCTGTTGATTTAATATAGCTCTTGCCTTGCATGGGTGATGTAAGATCCATTTCCAACAGTGGACTCTGACTGCTCCACCTGAGGGTATTTGTGAGTCTTTGTTGGTGTGATGACATTCAGAACACAAATCTCTTGCTGGTCTGCTGAGGTCTGGCTCTTTTGCTCTTTTGATTTGGCATTTTCTTCAGTTCTAGNTTTTTTTTTTAATTTTTTGCTCATTTATAAAAGCCACCAGAACTTTTCAAGGACATTTAATTTTAATGAGATGTTACTCATACGAAATCTTTTTTTGTTAGGTAATTTTTTAACAGTGGAAAATGTTGGAAATATCACATGGAAAGCATTTGACTTTCTGCTCAGTGGTTAAAGGAACAGTTATATAATTTTTCCTCCTACGTCTTCTTGTTAGTTTTAGAGGAAAATATAAAAATATACTATCATTTTGCTACAAAGGAGTTTTTTTTTGCTGAGTTTTTGAATGACTTGATACCCAAATGGGAAAAGTCACATGGTTCTCCACAAACATTGGCAGTTACAGCATTCAAAATATGAATCTGATGTGAAAATGCAATTATCTTCCCCATTACATGAGTAAAAATTAATTTTTTTAAAAGCAAAACCATTGTTCTTGTCAAGCATAGTATGGAACACTAGAAAGGAGTCCATAGTTCCAAAACTTGTTATCCTACAATTCAAGCTCATTGTCAGAATTTCATGGCAGACAACAGAGGAAATTAAATAAAGCTCTTGTCACTTCTCAACCTGCCATGGAGTGAAACTAGATTTTTGATATTTCTAGTATAGATTTCTGTTGAAAAAAACCCCTCTATTTATTCATCCATCCATTCATTCATCAATCCCAGGATGAGATCTAATGATTTGGAGGAGGAAGTCTGCTGGTGAAAGCTGGCTGGAATTTCTGGTTTTTCTCTTTTGCCCTAAAACTGATAGTGAGAGAAAAATGTTGAAGTTTCTGTTATGCTCTGGTCTCTCCTTCTTATGCAGGTCCCTCTATCTTCCTCTTTCTTGTTGGGTCTTTGGAAATAGAGTGGTGATACTGATGTTCAGGGTTAGGAAACAGCACAAATTTTTCCAGTTTGGACCATATTTTGAAGCTACAGCTTTTGGAGTTGTTAGGGCAGTTTCCTTACTCCTTAAGCAGCAGCTAATTCTTGTTGTTCCAGGCTGAGATTTGCTATTGAAGTGAATGGAAATTTTTAATTAGGATATGAAAGTTTCTCCATTTTTGTTTTTACATTAAAGTTTTAAACTTCCTAGGGAAAATATAAAAACAAGTTGTTATGCAAAGGAAGAATTAAAGGGATTAGAATATCCAGTACCATTTAAAACTTCTTTAATCATAGATGGCTGATAACCAGCTGTATGTCTTACAAAATCCTTTAACCAGTATTAATCTTACAAAAAGGACAAAGAGTTGGGAAACGATGGGGAATATAACACTTACATGCAACACTGACAGCTGTGAATAGCAAGAATTGTTAAACCTCAAGTAACCAGACCATGCAGTCAACTCCAGCATCCCTTGGCTCTTTTAATTCCTTTCATGAAGCAAACATATGCATTCTTTTTAATGCAATGTTGTGTGAACAAGACTATCATTTCTCCACATGGTCTCATAAAAAAATGACTGATTAAAGAGATCCCAGATGTGCAGAACAAACTGGAGCACGCAAATATTCATTTAAAACACTTACAGAATTTTTAGAAAAGTGTATTTTAGAAGACAACTAGCCCCCCCCTCCCAAAACAAGCATATAATTTAGAATACATTTTACACTGACACAGGGGAAGATCTCTATTAGTGGCACTTTTCACCCATGTATAATCTTTAAATATCCTTTATGTAGTAAGAGTAAAAATAGATGTAGAATTAAAGAAGAAAAACACAGCAACAGTTTTATGTTTACTCATAAAATCACGTAAATGGTTTCGTTGTTTCAGCATTGGATTTCCAGAGTACAATCTGTCAGCAGCTGGCTTGGGATCCCCAGTGTAGATACTTTATAGTAGATACTTGAAAGAATAAAGTCAACCCTTTTTATGCCTGTATCGGTGCACCCTTAAAACTTACACTGGATGCTGAACAATGTAGCATCTAAGCACATTCTGGGTCATCTCATCTTCCTCTATAATGTCAGTGAAATTTCAGAGAAGCAGATACACATGAATGTAGCCCCTCCTTTAGGTTTTTAGACATGTTTTCCAGATTACTGTATTTTTAATTCATAACAGTGCATGAGCATGAAATGCAGCTGGAGGCTTTTCCCCTCTCACAACCTTCCAACTTTTGAATAATAAATAGTTTCATAGGTGCCTGCCTAAATAAATTAGGTTTGTACAGCTATATGAAGATTTCTGCAAATATAGATTTTCAGGCTTTTCTGTATTCCTGGTCATTGAAGTAGCTACTCACAGGTGTTAACTATTTTGCTAATTAATATTGTGACCTCAACTGACTTACCAGTAGGTCATTAAGAGCATTGTTCTCTTTCTTTTGTTTGCAGAGCAGCAGATCAAGATTTTGATTTACCATCACTTTTCAGGTCCCAGGAATTTTGCTGATGAAAGGAGTACAAATGCAAAATACTTTGGCAATTTTTCAGCCCAACTTACTTCTCCATTCTTACAGGGACCTGTTCAATAGAAAAGTCAGTATGCTCTTCAGACACTGAAGGGAAAGCATTGTAAAGAGGACTCAAAAAAGGATAAGAAAACTCTCCAGTAATTCTGTCAAGATATGGCTGATCTATTTCATGTTACTGATGAAAATAAATATTTGCTCTTTTACAAATTAAGGGAACTGGGGATGGAAAAGTCACTAGATTTACCACAGGTTTTAGTAATACTGGTAATTAGTGTAATTGATATATAAATCATTGCATCTGTTCAACTCTGTTAGCTAGAGCTCTGTGAATAAATGTCATATTTGCATCATATTTGGGGACAATATATGACAACTTTGAGACACTCAGTTCAACTGTAAATTGATATAAAAGTTTAACTAGAAGACTCAGTGTTTCAGAACAAAAAATTGTGGGTTTTTTGACCAGTTAAAGCCATTTTGGATGGTAAAAAAAAGGAAAACCAAGGTGTTTATTTAAAAAATAACANGGAACTGGGGATGGAAAAGTCACTAGATTTACCACAGGTTTTAGTAATACTGGTAATTAGTGTAATTGATATATAAATCATTGCATCTGTTCAACTCTGTTAGAGCTCTGTGAATAAATGTCATATTTGCATCATATTTGGGGACAATATATGACAACTTTGAGACACTCAGTTCAACTGTAAATTGATATAAAAGTTTAACTAGAAGACTCAGTGTTTCAGAACAAAAAATTGTGGGTTTTTTGACCAGTTAAAGCCATTTTGGATGGTAAAAAAAAGGAAAACCAAGGTGTTTATTTAAAAAATAACAATAAAAGACTTTTTTGAAGCACTTTGCCTTCAGTTCCTGTATGAGAAAAATAATTTTTCTTGTTGGCATCAGGAAATCTATGAAATAAAAACTCATATAGTTCTAATGTTAATGGCTATTCCATATTGGTGTTCACTAACAGGGGAAATGATCAAGGGGAAGGAATTTATTTCAGGAGCTATAAACATGTCCAGAGTGGATGGTTCAGCAAGATACCAGTGGCTGGTTCAGAAAGCTTTTCCTACTGCCTCTGGACTCAGACATGCCAGGAGGACTGGCTCCCCAAACTTAATAAACCACTGAGAAGTTGGTTAATTGCCCAGGAAAAGCCCATGTCCACCACAGGCCCAGGTGGTGACGAATTCACAGTGCATTGTGCACGTATCACTTTCAGTTAGATATGTCCAGCAGAATCACACTGCAATGTTTAATGTAAGTTTTGTGTCAAGTAGGTGTCTAATCCTCACTTCCAATGAAGTAATGTAATTCCAGTCACCAGGCTTTGGGACAAAAAGCTTGAGTGAAATCACCTACAGTTTGTTTTTTTTTCCTGACCTGCATGATGCCAACATATTCTTTATGATTTACAAGTCCAAAGAGAATTTTCTTCGTTTATGGATTTTTTTTTTCAGTTTGTTCTGACATAAGAGAGGAGTTAAGCTGTCACATTACAAGAACAGAAAAAAGCCCCACATNTTTTTTTTTTCCTGACCTGCATGATGCCAACATATTCTTTATGATTTACAAGTCCAAGGAGAATTTTCTTTGTTTATGGATTTTTTTTTCAGTTTGTTCTGACATAAGAGAGGAGTTAAGCTGTCACATTACAAGAACAGAAAAAAGCCCCACATGATTTACAAAACAATCCAAATAAAACTGAATGCCTATAAATCACAGCTCTTAAAAAATGTTGTTCTGTACTTCAAAGACTGTTGAAAAAATAAATTAACTTAATAAAATATTTTAAATTTTTGTGACAAATTGTTGAGGAACATCTGTTTTAACATCTTCTAATAGTAACACTTTGCATTTTTTTCCAGTAGTTCCTCCAAAGATTTAAACATGCTTTGCAAATAGCTGCTTAAGTAGTTAATGAATGTATATTACCTAGATTTTTGTTTCTGTGTTTGTAATTTTTTTAAAATTCCATTTAAAAAAAAATTTCAGATTCCTTTTGCTCAGCATGGAATGATTTCAGAGCCCCAGCTTTCATTTGCTAAAAACAAGAGAATGTTTGGGGTTTTCCTTGTTAAGGTAGTAGAGCACATGAGATTTAAGTTTATAATTTTTACTGATTTGTGTCTCAATACCTATGCACTTACTGAGTACTTTTAAGATGGCATTTTTCTAGGTCAATTTAAGATGCATGTTCTTCTCATAGTTTCAAAACTTGTTCCTGCTCAGGAAATAAAACATTTCTGGTGCTTGTTTTCCAAGTATTTCTTATTATATTAATACAAAATTCCAAAATAACTTTATTGTCTCTCAACGGAATGGGTAACTCTGTTCAGTTAGTAGCATAGAAAGAGAGATTCTCTTCACATAAAGTTCCTTATGTAGCCAATTACCCTTAAGCACCAGCTTTTCCTGCTACTAATTATGGGAGTACACTTCCCTGAAGTGGGGTGCTTTAATGGCTCTTTCAGCTACAGGGGTTTTATTTTATTATGAAAGGAAAAAAATTAATAAAATAATATAAATAATAAAAATAATAAAATCATAAATAAAACTCTAAACCTAGGCTTGGATTTGCATCCTAGGTACGAAAGGCCTTTAATACATAGGCTCCTATGTACAGAATTCAACACAGGCTGAGTTTGTGACTGTCCCCCTCTGGGTTTAAATTAGTGATTAGAGGTAAAATCTAGAGAAGATCTCAGATGGTTCATAAGATAGGTAGATAGACAAACTGCATTGGAATTTTTTTTGGTGTGTTTCTATCTGAAGTCTTTCTTATGTTCCTCAATAGTATGTAAACGAGATGGAAAATATGAAATTAAAAGTAGCATTAAAGATCTGACATATTATAAGATTTCAAGGAAAAAAAGGGAAGAATATTGGAAGTCTTTTGCCCTTGTTCCATCCCCAGTCTCATCAGTGAAGGACTAGAATATTCTTCAAGATGACAAGAAACCCTTTCTTGTAGTTCAGTATTCAGATATGGGAGAAGAAAGATACTGGTTGAATATTCCTTTCTAGATTGCTTTTTTACCCTGTGTGTCTGTAGTTTTGATATTTGTTTTTAAGTCAAAATCTTTAGTGAATGTAAATTGATGTTGCTGGGAGACAGAGCTGAGTGGAAATTGTAAAATAGGTCATGCTTTGTGGAAATAGTGTATAAAAACAGAATTAGGGTAAACTTAAAAATTTCTCCAGAGTTTGTAGCACTAAAGCCAACCTCAATGAGAAATGAGTTTAATTTAGACTTTAAGAATAATCTGAACTTAAAGGAAAAGGTGCTATCCTTACAATACAAAACAATAGTCCTAATATTGTCTTTTAACATCCCATTTCAATAAACCAGTGCAATTTGCCTGTAAGAACTACATCTTCATGAAGTCCATGTACACCCTGGTAGTTTTACTTTAGGGGGTTCTTTATAATTATATTTCCTTATAACTTCTTAAGTACCTTTAAATCCTTACAACTTTTCCAGATACAGTTACATTATTATCTGCAAAATGAAAGACAAAGTTCTTGTTGACAAGGAGAACTCTTTCCTATTCCCATCAAAACATTAATTTTTATAGTCTCTGTGTCCAAATGTCCCATAGCAGGCCCTAGTTTGGAGGGCCAGCTGGAATGCTGAGGCCATCCAGCAGTTTATAAACGAACATTTAGTGTATAATAGTGCTTACTTTTATCTTGAATTCCTGGAATTTCCTATGCCTCCAATTCAAACACTTCAGTCCCCTAGTGAACTTAGCTAATACAGTTTGTAAATACAGAAACATTGTCACCAGCTATATACACTGAGGAAGATGATGTCAAGTGTTAAGTCATGTTGAAAATAAACTCGAGCAATGGGAACTGCTTGTATCTATTTGTAGCATTCCCCTTTCAGAGGGAAGGAGCTGATAAAATACACAGCAATAATGTGCTTGGGGATTCTCAGCTGTTTCTCAATATAGACAATTTTACTATCAGCTCTAAAACAGAAAAAGCTTTTAATTATCCTCCTGAAAGAAACAGCTTTTGTATGCCTCTGACAAGTTGTACAGCATTTCATTACAGCAGTGATTGTTCTGTCTGTAACAACTTTGTGCTCTGAATGGTTCTCTCCTTCTGTAAGAACAGCATCCACTCTCCTCAGATGAAATGCACAGCCTGTGTCAGTTCATCTTTTGGCATTCATCCTATTTTTGTGTAGATGCCTTGAACTTGTCATCACGAGTGAAATAAATACACATTCTTTGGCTCTTAACTAAAGTTTTGTTGAGGAATTTCTACTCCTGTGCCTTTGACAACCTCCCTAGATAGCTGCATGGTTTCAGCATTATTACTCTTCTCTGTATTCTTGCACTCTATTTCTTGACTTCCATGTATATGTTTCATTAGTTTGTACTTTCCACATTTTTTTAAAATTAATTCAGTGTGTCTAGCAATGTCAGAATGAACCTTTCTGTTGTCTGCAGTGGGCACTGCACTGGCACCTTTCTAACATTCATAGGGTGTAACTAGTCTGCCATGGCATTTTCCCTTGGTGCCGTATCCTTGGAGTGTTTGACTAGTTTCTTCTAAGTCCTAAGGACAGGCATGGATAGAGTATAGGTAGAGCTCCAAAGGTACTCAATCAAGTCTTCCTCCTTTTTGTATGGGTAAATAGTTTAAATGATGACAAACTGTATCTGTGAAAGGAACTAAGAGTCCAAGAGTCAATTCAAAAAGGACATTAGGGAATGTGTCATGGCACAATTTATATCCAAATAGCTAAATGTTCTTTTTCCTATACCCTACGCTGCTCTCAAACCATTCTCAGATGTTTTCTTGGAGAGTGCTTTTTGCATGAAAAAAGCTGCCAGGAGAATTTCTTGTAAATAAACAATATGAAGAATTGTATGTTCTGTCCATAATAGCAGCTTTCAAACAAAGAAGGTAAATTCATTCATAGAATATCCTGAGTTAGAAGGGACACAAAAGGGTCATCGAGTCCAAATCCAGGCTCTGTGCAGGACAATCCCAAGAATGGTAGATGAAATCCAGAACCAACATACATCATCATGTAAGGCACTGGAGAATTTAGAAGTTCCATAGGATAGTTAAGAAATCTTGGGTTTTGAGTGACCATTGATTTTTAGAACTTGCCCAGACTTTTATAAGGGCTGTGGACAGGTATTTTGCCCATTTAGTTACCATAAAGCAAAGCTGTCTCCTGACACTGCACATCAGAACAAACTAATCTGTTATTAATTGTAGAATGGTAGAGGTTGTGTTTCCTGACTGTAATACTAAAGCAGTTGGAGGTCCTGCTGGAATGTGGGATTCTTAAAATCAATATCCTTTTCCAACGTGCTAGAATTCAAATCCACAGAAACACACCCAGGTTCTCAGCCAATGACAACAATACTGTGTGAAGAACATCACCCACTGAATCACACAATTTAGGGTGTTAGGGACCTCTGGAGGTCATTCAGTCTGTTCCCTTGATCAAAGCATTTCTATGCAGACCAGGTGTCAGGGCTGTACCAAGAACATCTTCAATCACTGGAGGTTCTACAATCTTTATGGATGACCTTTCTCAATATTTAATAGAAAAACAAGTTTTCTAATATCTAAGCAGATCTTTCTATGTTCCTAACTTGTGTCTCTTGACTCACTTTCACTGTGCATTTGTGAGAGTTTGTCTTCACAGCAGTCATATCCTTACTCAGGAGCTTGTAGACAGCAATAAGGTCTTCCCTTAATCTTCTTTTAGGGCTGAGCAGGCCCAGTTTCTCAGTCTCTGCTCATGGGTCCTGTTCTCTGGCCCTGGTTCCCTGTTCACTGGACTTGCTCCTGAGTGTCAGTGTCCTTCTGGTGCTGAGGAGCCTCCCATCAGACACAGCACTCCAGATGTGTCCTCACAACTCTTGGAGTTGGTAAGGACGTGAAGTTTAATCTGTGTTTAGGTGTAAAGGTTCCATTTCAGAAGCCCCAATATTTTGAGACTTCATAAATCAATGGATTTTCTCTTCTGTGAAGCATAATTTTCCACAGAAGTATATCTGAGAGCTACCATTATCATGAAGTCTGGTTTATTTTCTGAGAGTCAGAAGAGTAACATTGTTAAATGGCTTTCATATGTTTTTTAATATCTCTAAGGCATGCTTAGGAGCTGACTGGTTGCCTCTGTCCTCATCTTGGAAGATGGAAATCTGCCTGTCTTCTCACTTGTAAAATGATTGAAAATACAGAACATCTGTTGAAATGACTTGTAACATTTCAAGGATGCTGGTGTGGTAGAAATAAATACATTTTAAAGTATTAATGAAGGAGTCTCTGAACTGCCTTACAATATAAGACTATGACCATACCCACTTTGCACTGTTACAAAGAAGTACATAGAGTGGTTGTGAAAGATCAGATCCTACATTGTATTTTAGTCTTGCTACTGATTTCCACTCTGTCGGTTTTGCAGAAATTGTCTAAAGTAATTGTTTCCTAATTTTCTTGGTAAACTTAAGGAATATTTGCAGTGTTGCTCAAGAGGTCTGTATCAGTTAATCTATGAATAATACTAAAGAAATCAAGTACTTACACTTTTGCCTTCAGACTTTCCTACAGCCTGAATGAAACCTGGAGATACTGCCACTTCCAATAAATGAGAACTTCTCTGTATTCCAAGACCTGTTTGTATTTCATGTTTTTGTAAGTGACAGAGACAATTCAGAAAAGATTTAACCACGTTGAAATTTTATTTTGTTAGAATGCTAGTGTGTAAATGAAAAAAAACATTAACTTTTGCACAGTGACTGGCTTAAATAATTGTGTACAGCTTTAGCTATTTTCTCCTCTGAGTTTGCCATGATACAGAACTGAGCAATGTGCTGGAGAGTCCTGGATCCCAGTGTTACACATCAGACCTTTTGCCGTCGCTTTTTAAATAAATCACACAATAAAATAAGAAGAGCTTCCATGTGCCTTTCCTGTTCAGTCTGTCAGCAAATAAGGATAGGTGAACTTCTCATTTCAGAAAGGCAACCTTTTGAAGATGTTTAGAAAAGAAAGGGGGAGGCTAAGATCAAAGGACCTCAGAACGTGTTCTGTGCAGTCAGTAAGTATTGTTCTTCCACATCTGGGTCAGTTCAGAATGTTTTTTTAGAGGCAATGAGAACTTTCTACATATTCTCTTGAATTTATGATGTGAATTCAATGTTATATTGAAGCTAATTGGTGGTGACCTTAAACATACAGTCTTAGACAAAAACTATGCTAAGCTCAAGTTAAGGTCACAAGATGTAGCTATAATTTGAAGTAATAAAGATATCCAAAGGGCATGCAGAATAAATATAGAAAAAGAGCTGTGTAAGGAACCTAAATGAGTCTGATGAAGAAAATGCACAAGAGAGACATTCAACCCTCCTCCTGCCCCCTTGTTTTTTTTAGTGATGCCATGTGGCAATAATTCGATTTTTTCATAGCAACCCAAAAATAATTAAACTCTTTCAAAAAAATATGTTCCTTCAGCTATTTCATCCAGCAGACCTGAATCACCCAAAATCATCCGAAGATTTTTCCCACTAGTGCTCCATTGCCAATGAACACTAAGCCTTTTCTTGTTACTTTCTAGCTGAATAAAAACAATCTTTGACAAGTTTATATTTTCACTGATGAAAGAAACAAACAATATAATCAGCAAATCTGCATGTCCAGATAAAGCACTCAAAAAGAACAGCATTGTGTTCTCCTGGGACCGTTACTGAATACAAAACCTTCACTTGGCACCTTCTTCTGCTTAGAAGGAAGATGTTGTAGAGTGTTCTGAATGTCCAATGTGCTGGGCCAGCAAATGGGTCTATCCCACATCTGACAGCCACTGCCAACCAATGGACCACCCTGCTCTTCTGTTCCCGTTAAACAGAGCACATCCAGCCTCTCTTCTTCATTCTGGAACAAATAAATTTGATTTTCCCTTGGTTGCAATGTTAAAGATCAGTTGATTCTTTGGGCAAGTATGATATCTCTCTGAATTAATCACTGAAATTTTCTGAGGCTCAAGAAGAAGCTGAGTTTACTTTATTTCAATTATTTAGGGAGCACAGCCCTTGGATTTTATAAATTGATACATATTTTACCAAAATATAATGCACCTATAAATTTGATGTAAAAGAAGAGAAGTCAGTGTTTCTTGCCACATTCTCAGGTCAAATACTTCAAGAGAGGAATTTCAACTGAGTGTTTAACCTTTTAAGAATTAGATTTGCAGCATTGACTTTGATGGAAATTGTTTTACAACTGCAGGATTTGTTCCTATAGCTGATGATTCTCCAGGAAAAGTAAAAATTTCGCAATCACAGAAATAAAGTTACATTTCTCAACTTTCTACATTTTATCCTTCATGGGCTTTTCAGAGGGTGCCTATTCCTTTTAAAACTAATGGGATTTATATAAAGATACAGGTCCTCTGTGCAAGTTTAATTTTTTTCCTGTTCTAGTCCCAGATCTACCTCCATCCAACTAGCCAAATTTTACAGGTCTGTAAAACAAGCCTTGTCTTTTTAACCTTAAACAGCAGAGGGCAACCTGAGAATGACTATTCCAACTGTTCCTACAGCTTAAGATGCTGGAAATACAGCTTTTTAGAGATTGTTATTAATTAATGGTATGTTAAATACATGTCAAATAATTACAGTATTCAGTATTGACTGTGAATATGCCAAATTTGTTATATTTTTCAGAGCAAACTAAAATTTCATTATACATCAATTGACTATGTGGTCTCAAAAAAGTCATGACCATGCTCAGCATAGTCTGTCAGTTGCAGAATAAATTTTTTCAAATAGGGGGAAAAACTGTATAAAAGGGATGGGCAAATGCCACCATGGAAAACCAAAAACCTTATTGAAATTCTCTAAACTTAAAAAAGAATAAACTGGTGTAATTTATAAACCTATTCTATATTTTAGTAAGCACTTACTGAGCATGATTTATAATACTGTGTTTACCTCTACAGATCTGAGTAAAAATTCTGTATTTCTTTCTAATGTAAAGCTCTTGAAATAACATACTTGGTTTAAGTGACTTGTACAACCTTTGTCTAAACTTACTTGAAAGTGTTATTATGCTAGATTAAATTTAGTGGAAGTGATTGGAAGTAAGATCATAATTTAGAGACACTGAGATACCAGAAGACATGAAACAAGAGCCCAAGAGAAAAGAACCTATGTAATATTAAATATCATGAGTGCTTGACAGCAGTGGTTGCCTTGTTGGTCATAGCCTGATCCAAACACTACAGCAAATTTATTTAAGAGCTGTCCTTCAGATCTTTGAAATCACCTTCTTACCACTATATTGTAGCTTATTTACAGTCAGCTGTGTTTCATTGCATTTCTTTAAGGAAAACCTTGCATTTTCAAACATTTTACAAAAATATTTGCAAAGAACATTTGCTGCTATTGTTTCCCTTGGGACCCTGCATGCCTTTCTCCCAAGCTTCTCACAGGACTCATCCCTTAATCCTACTTCTATTTTCCCCACCTGTGGATCTTCTCTGTAAACACAACTCCAGCTGTGAGATGATGCCAATGACTCATAGATTTAGTCCTTCACCCAAAGTTAAATTCAAATTTTTTTCCAACATTCTCAGTGCTACTCAACACCAGAGCAAGCTCAGCATGCCCATAACAATTCTTAACCATTCCCCTTTGGTTTTCTTTGTTATATTTCCATGGTACCATCACCATCCTTTCTGGGCCTGATGCCTGCAAGGTGGGGATTTTGTTAACCTCAACCTTCTTTCTAGAGCTTCAAGTTCCATTTCTGAGAAGAATCTTTTGTTTTCACCAGTGTGAAAACAAATCTGGAGTTTTAATTCTCACAGCTTTGAAACACTCGATTTACATCCATTTAAGATTATGTTGATGTGCAGAACTTGTTCCCTAATAAATTCCACACCCTTCCTTTTGTAGAGCTTCCTTTTTTTTCTGGGCAACAAAAGACAAACTGCCTGTCTTGCATTGCAGGGAACATTTTGCAACCCTTATGGTCTCTTCAGTAATGCTGAACTTCTGAACTCATGTCTTTTCTGCCAGTGTCTCCTCTCATCAACATTGCTACATTTTTTTAAGCCAAGGATTTTTTATGCCATTTGGTCTAAATATTAGATGCTAACTGTCCACTTAGAGTCATTTGTGGTTGTTAATGCTCATTAAAGTCTTGGAGGAGGTATTAAACGTGAAACTTCACATTTTAACCCTGTTTTTTTCCATGTTTTCCAAAGCATGATCAGTCTTCATCAGAATTGTCTTCTTCATAAAAATTGACTCATTATACCCAGGTACTCTGTCCTGAGGGAGGAGTCAGTAGAACATGGGAAAGAGTTGGATAAAGCTCTTCCATTCTTTTGCCTTCTTTAGAGGCTGAGCCTCTGCAGTGTCAAGGGATCTGTATCTCCCAAGCCCTGCCATTCAGCTTGGCTTGCAGACCAAGCCCCTTTTTATGTTCATGGAGAAATTGAAATTCAGGGATTCACTCTGCATCAGAATTGCCCTACATTTCAGTTCTCTGCTGACTTGCATTGCTTCTCTTGGCATATTTCTGAGAACATCATAACTGTTTATGAGTAACCGTCTCTGTTTCTCTGGAAAAACATTAGAGAACATACCAGTTCTAAATTAGTACACAGTCATGCAACAAACAAGACAGCAGAGGGAAGAAAAAAGTGATGAACTCACTAGATATGTTTACTGACTCAGCTAGTATCATGGAACTCAGTATCATCACCCTTTTTTTTCTTTCTTTACTTCTTTACTGTATGTTCATGTCTCATCAGTGCTGTCTTGTAGACTGCTAGGTCTTCATGATAAGGACATCATGAAGAGATTATGTGAGCATTTTTGGGTGACTGAAAGCAAATAATGATAATTTATATTCATTATTTCTCAGGACAAAAAGTGAGTCTCTTTGTCATATGAAATCTGAATGTACTCCAGAGGTCTACTTCTTGGCTTGTTTTCTTTTTTTATCCAGTGGTATGAGATACTGGACAGACATCACTTTTCATAAAAGTCTACTAAATGTTTGCATTTCTTAGATGTCCTTTTTAATATAATATTGGCAAAATCTATCAACATTTTGTGAAAATATTGGCAAGGCTTCCATTGGCACAAGGGTTAAAACAATATTACTTAGAAAGAAAGCAAAACTTAGTAAGGGATTAACATGAGAGATTAAAATAACTTTTTGCTTTCATTTGTTGAAGGTGCAGTCATTATAACTACCAAGAATTTTTCCACCCACTTTAAAACTGTATTTAAAATGAGCTGTTCCAGACCTTTTTGGCATAGAGCTACAAGGCATCACGGATTTTGAATTGCTGTAAACCAGCAAAGCTGGTCTGACCATAACTAACCTGTTGTTGTGCCATTTTGTTTATTCTAGCTGAGGCCCTGCCCCTCTGGTATTACTTTCTCCAATTTTCTGATAGGAAATTACTAGCTGCTGTGTCCAGCTGACTTTAGCACAACTTCTTTAACTTCAGATAGCCTTGCCTGCTGCCATCTGTGGATGCAGGTCTTGTTTCTACACGTGTAAACCTTTCTTTGTGCTCACTTTCTGAGCTCTGTGTCTTAGTGGTGACTGCCCTGAACTGCCATCCACTGTCACGTAAAAAGTCCCCCGGGGATGTGATAACTTTTTGTACAACCAGTTTCTGCTCCTTACTCCTAAACCAACTCCCAGTGTTGACAGGGATCTGATGGGCTGTCCTTTTCCCCAGTTGCTCCATCTGTCCTGCCCTGAGTGTCCAGGGAGGGTACTCTTGCTGTAGCCCTGAGAACTGGGACTGATGGTGACTGACAGTGCTCAGTCTGCGATCCAGGCTGGAGCCTGGGGCTTCTCAAGATGCACAGTGCTGCTTACCTGTAAAACTTCTATCTTCAGGATTAGTATTTGTAATCCTGTGGGTTTTAAAATTTTGAAATTAAGTCTCATTATTCTTAAAGATGTGTTTTGAAAGAAACAAAGTATTTTCAGTACATTTTCAGTATAGGCATTTAAGAGTGGAAATTTTCAAAATACAATGACTGTGGTCTTACGACAGAGAGACAAAGGGTACTGTTAAAGACAGACTTGGATGGATGATGCATTGTGCTCTTATTCAAAATGACCACATTTTGTCCATTTAAAGAAAAGCTTATTTATTTTTATAGGACAGGAAAAACACAAACATTTTTAATGAAAATCCGTGTGTAGTCTTAATTCACTGGCACCTTCTTATAAATATTTAGTTTTCTAGGAATATTACAATATAAAACCTTAATAAAATACAATAATAGAAACAGACTGATGCCAAAAACTGGACTTGAAAAACTTCTTTCTGAAATTCTAGTAGTTTAGGATATATTAAAGATACTGTTTCTTTCCATATCTATACATTCCTATAGTAAAATGCTCAAATATTTTTTTTGTTAGTATTTATATATGTTCAAGGCCCAGATGCAATGTGGGTGGGCATAATGTGATCACTAATGTATTGATTGCTACTTAAAAATGTGGCTTGCTCACAGCTTTGGGGGCTGGGCTACTATCAACTCAATTCAGTTTTTATGCTTATTTTGTCCTATATCTTTTATTAACTACAACTGTTTATCACAGTGTATTGTGCATCCACTTTTTCAATACAAGCTGAGCTAACAGCATTGATTTATGGCTTTGGTCAAACCTGACTGCTGGGAGAGGGGTGAGTGGTCAGAGTAGAGAAATCCATACCACCAGCCAGATGATCATAAGGCAAAAAGAGCGGAAGTGAACCACAAAGTAATCCCTTGTACCATCAGTTTACAATGTCAAAAGAGAAGCTGACATGTTGTAACTCACATTATGGTGATCAAAAGAAAGTTTTTAAGTACTTTTGTTTGTGCTTACTATGCCTTCTGTTTTGTAGCTGTTCCAGAGTCAAAGATCTCAGTTTGTATATTGGCTCCAGACTATGAGTTGATAAAGTTTTATTTTGCCTGATGTTTCACAACATTTTCTTGTACAGTTAACAAGACAAAAGCTCTTGCAGATGAGAAAGGCAATCATGTATCACTGAACCTAAGCCTCAGGGTATTGGAAGACTCATTTACCAAGCTTGTTGGACCCAGGTGTGCGCTGTATGCCTTGTCTGCCCCATACACACTTGTTTCTGCAGCAGAAAAGTCAGGATGATTGTTGCAAAGAAGCTGCAATTTTCTCTGCCCAGATCCTAGGTACATATGTTTAGGAATCCACAACCCTTGTGTGCCTCTTGTCCAGTCTAGGCATACCTTTTGTAACTTTAACTAGTCACTGTCCACAGAGAGCAGCCTACATTTGCTACCTACTGGAGCATCAGTGGTGCTCCCCTCACCATGTTGGTCACCAAAAATTTCACAGTCCTTCACCAAGAACTCATGTTCATGGTATAGGAGTCCATCAGCTGAAAACAGTCCAATGTGGCATATCTATTCTTCATGCATGACTGACTGTTTATGATAACCCCAGAATCTTTGGTTATATTTCATGGTATGCATTTGGAACTGAAAAACTTATTAGATCAGTGCATTGCTTAACTTTTCTTTTTTTCGGGTCCTAGGGCTTCTATGGGCCTTGTTACTTCTGAGGAGTTTGCTGAACAAATCCACAGTAGGAGGATTTTCTAGTCAAGTCTACACATCTCTACTGAAAATTTTTCACACAGTGTCCAAAATAAAATGAAAAAAAGGTTAAATGCTGTTCAGACTAGATAAAAATGTGTGTTCTGCACTCTTCTCTTTCTGCCACATAACAAAGTAACATCAACACATTAATGTGTATTGTCAAAACTGTGTACAAAGTTGGACAAGAGCCTGATGTGTGCATGTGCATCATCTTGTTCCATGCATGTTACTGGCATTCCTCTAACTTAAGAAACCACTTGTCTGAATCATCTCCTCTCTGGAGAACAAAACTGGTGAAGTCTTCACATTGGCATCAATGCACCCACCTGCAGGAAAATGTGGATGTTGAATAAAAGAAAACATTTATCACATCAATGGAAGGATCTTCTGCTTCCCCACTTGCCTGAAACCATGGGGAGCCTTTCTGATGATTTCAAAGGTTGTGGAAACAGAGCTGCAGTGGCTTGTAATCTTCAGTGTAGTAAAATAGGTTTAACTAAAAGTCAGCTCTGAGGTCTCTCTGTACCAAACTTAGTAAAACCATGAGACACTTAAGTCAGAGTGTGATCAAATTCTATTACAAAGACAATTATATTGATTTCATTGTCTGTGAATAAAGTCTTTTTACCCATTTTCCTAGTCTATGTAACATGAAATCTTGGAAGAAAAAAATAATTTGTTTTAATTAGCATTTTTCCTACTGATCAAGTTCAGATGATGGTGATAATGATTACTACTATTACTATTAGTTATTTTTAGCTAGCTGAATTTCTTGCATTCTTCTTTGAGATAAAAGCTGTAAACTTCCCACTGTACATAATAAGGACATAATTTCAGGTCGAAGTGGCACAGTGGGCTCTGCACTGGTCTTTGATGTCTGCAGAGTGGAACTCGCATTCTGCCTTTGATCTCAAGTGAAAATAAGTTTGGTGAGTCTCATTTTAGCCTCTTCTCTACAGTGTAAGTGCTCCCACAGTTCAGAACAACTGGCATTCTCTGTGTAAGAGAGGCCCTAGGTATGGGGTGTTGTGGGGTCAGTGCTGACATTTGCTGGCAAAGCTGAATGGGGGTGCTTGCATAACAGCTTGTGTGATGCCTGGTTTATATTTAGCACTGCAGTACAAAATACATTAACGTTGTTAATATAAAATAATATCATTCCAAAGCAGCTTGCCGATGGGCATCTTAGTTCATCTGTATAAAAAATTTTATTATATTATCTTATTTAAAAGTCTTCTTTCTCTTCACTTGACATGCAGGTTTTTAAAATCTCTCCATCGTATGCTCTCTGAAACAGCAACCCTTTGGTAAACCCCTTGAAGCTTGCCAAGACCACACACACTCCATAGTTCTACCTAAAGACAAATGCAGTGAAACATGATTAATTCTGAAACATGATTAATTCTGAATGTTTAGTCATTATTTTAGCTTCGATTTTGCCTCATTTTTTTAAAATCAATTCTTCAAAAGTCCTACTCTATCACAGTCCAATCTCTGAACTTGGTTGCTCTTCAGCAGTCCACTGGAGATGTGGTATGTATTCAAGCAGTATCTCCCCAAATTTAGGAATTGGTAGATTTGTTTTATTGCTCATCTGTATAAAAGCACCTGGTATAATTTGACCCTGTTTTTAAGAGCTATGGTGGTACATTAAAAAAAAAAAAAAAGACAAATTAAATACGTAAGTGCAATATTTCACAGTTAAAATGTAGTAATGCCTTGAGGCTCTCATTGTAGAGCTTACTTGGCAATGCAGAAACTTAAGTACAGGGAAGAGTTCTGTGTGTGCATATTTCACAGTTCATTTTGTTATTTGCTGTGATTCAAAGGAATTTAAAAAAAAGAATAATAAAGAAGTAATAATGAAGACCTTATTTATTGTTTAACAGGCCAAAATCCAACTTATCCAACAATCCAATTCGTGTATGACTTCCCTCTCATGAAGTGGTCTGTATGTCACTGTTGCCTTTGTAATCTTTTGCATTGCTCAAAAAAAGTTAAATACTTCATCATGTGATATGAAATGAAGTCATTAACCACAACTTCACACTGTGCCTCCTCCAATATACTGAGTTTCTTGTGATGCTCTTTTTATTTTTTTTTTAAATAAACTGAGAAAGTGGATAAAACTGACGAGCTTTCAGGAAAAAACGTTGAAGGTCATCTTCCCCATTTTCTTATTTTTAATAGGTTCCTATTAACAGTTGCTTACACGGGTTAAGGAATAGGGGCTAAAGGATAAGGTGAATATGGTCAGGCCACAAGAGACTGGAGACTTCTTGAGCTAGAGGTCATGTTGGCCATGTTGGCCATGCTGATGGCTACTTAAAGATCCTGCCTGAGCTCTGCCTTCATTCCTGGCTCAAAGCATCATGGTGTTGACTCAGCAACTTTGGAGGAGAAAATACTGAGTGCTTTTTATAACTTTGATGGATTTGTTTCTGTTATGGATGAAGCAGGATTCCAAGAACAGGGAACCAGTGTTTTGCTAACCTCACAAGATCAGGAAGCAGATCCCAGCAAGCTTTCTCAGGACCATTATATCATTACATTGGTGTCTGATTCCTTTTTCTCCCACTCTCACTGAGGGCTTCTTGCCTTACTTTTGTAGACGTACAGTTCTTCACAAAAGAACATTCATTGATGCTTCCAAACTCACCCATCCCTTATGTTACTTAGGCTTTATGCCATGAGGTTTTCTTCTAGTGGGGCACCTAATTTTTTCATCTTTCTAGTTCCAGGTGGCACCACAGCTGCTTCTCCCATAGACAGATGACATGCAAATGAAAGTGACGAATTTTATTCACGATAATCAATTTTAACCCAAACCTGTAGTATTTTGAACAGTCTATCTGCCACTTCCGGTTAAAAAAGTATTTGTTTGCACATAGTAAAGCAGCAACCAGCCAGAAGACAGGAAAATAAACAGCCATGTCTCATCTCTTCATCTTTAAGACACGAGCAGCAGATCAAATGAAAATAAAAATCTGAGGGATTAACTCTGTCAATAACAGTTTCTGTAAAATTCTTTCCAGGCAGGAACTTTTCCATTCATTACAAACATCTGCTGAGGAAACCACATTCATTTCCTAAGGAAAAAGATGAGCAACCATTCACCTTTTACACTTGCTAATGTATACATAACTTTCAACCAAAAGGCTATTTATGGTAATAAAAGGGTTTTTAAAATTAATCATAAAATCAAGTATCATGCTAATTTCATAACACACGTTTAGAGCAGTGTAAATGTTTGTGATTCAATTAAATCTATTAAATCTTTCCAAATCATGTAGCTACCTATTAGCAGTTAATTATAAACCACTCCATGTTTTATAATGTCATTAAAACTAATTTCAAGGAGTTATTCTTGTGGAACGGGAAAGGCATCTATCCAGGTTTAGAGGTTAATCAGCTATTCCACATATTTTAGAAATACAGGATTCTCTTTATCTGAATATCTAGGACAGAAAAGAAATGAACAAATACACACCAAACCAATACTTGGACTCCAAATAAGTGCTTCTGCTTCAAATAGGCTCAAATCTTTCTACCTTTGCCTGAAGTCTGTACACTTTGTGGTTGACATGGAGTCTCTGGATCTTGGTAATTATTTCTTCCTGAGAAACTAAAGCTTTGCTTGTCCACATAGGGGAGTGTGAGACAGTTTAATAGATCTTTTGATTCTCTCATGGGCTACTGGCTTTATGAATCCCAGTGAGAGCACCAGGAAGAATGACTAAGCCTTCTCTTCCCCTGAATTTTTGGGATCTGTCAGACTTGAACCCTCATATCCCTTTAGTTCTGCAGGACATCAGGTGGTTGGACTGCCACAAAGGGGAGACTACTCCATGGACAGAGGTAAGGTGTTACTGGTGGGTATTGGTAAATGTAGGAAAGTTGTATCTGTCATGCCAAATCATACACAAACAGGCTGTTTCAGGATGTGTGAAGCTGTGCCAACATCCCACCATTTTCTTGGAGCTAACAAACTCCCATCAGAAGCAGTATATATTTGTTTGTTGAACTATCAAGCCTGTTCAGCTTCTAAACCAGAGCTGTCTCATCTGATGGACCATTTGTATAATTCATGGTGATATAGGGTGATTCTGGGTGAGAGCTGAGGGCTATGGTTAGTCCTCAATTCCCTGCTTTTTTCTCAGAGCAGATAATTGGCAATAGTACACAGATGTGAGGTTTGGGAACAATCAATATATTTATCTGTTGCCTCTCTGCGAAAACTGAACAAGCTTTTTTTTTTTTTTTTTTTTTTCCAATTTGTGAATTTTTCCTACTTTGAAATTTACCTGAATGGCTCTTGTCTCAGGGTTTTAGCTGTGGAGTTGACATCCCATCATGCTGACGAGTGTTGATACTTACAGACTGTCTGAATTCAGCAAGGAGGATTATGGTGCCAGGGAAGAAAAGACTAGGAAACAAAGGAGAACCTGTCAGCCTGCTGGAAGGAGACTCTGGTTAATCCTCTTTGGGGATATCCATGCTGCTTTTCAAATAACTTGTTTGCGGTAAGAGTGATTTTGTTGAAGATAGTATATAAGGCATTTTCTCATAAGCAGTGGGTCCACTGAGACATGGAGACATAGGAACTAGGCAAATAAACATTAAGAAAGGATCACTAACTAGGCAAAGCTGAGAGATAGTGTAGAGGACAGATGACCTGGTAGCTTTAGTGTTGATATAAATTTGCAAAAGTCACTTCCCTGCTCTGTCAAAAATTCCCTGTGTGACCACATACAAACTGCCGAAGCCAGGTATTACAAGGAGATTATGGTTTACAGCTTAACCTTAGGCAAACACAGTCTGTCTGCAAATTTCACAAGAAATTAGGTACCTAATTAAGAGCAGTTGTCTAAATACCTTTGCGAACATTGCCTCCAGCATATTTGTGTTCTACTGCTGAATGCACTTTTATTCTTCTCGGAGGCATTGGAGGAAAACCTGAAAGAGTAGGCTGACAGGGAAACATGCTTTGGACACACCTATCTCAATATGAAATGATATATTAGATGTGCTTCTTTTTCTCCATGGAGTACAATGACAGATTGTAGATGTCACACTAGTGTGTGTATTACACACATGCCAAAGTTATGGCACATAAATACTGTTTTTTGTGGTTAAAAACTCCTAAAGGTTAGTATCATTACTTTACTTCCAGAAAATAAGTAATGACTAAAACCTAGGGGCATTTACCCACTAAAGTAATCTCTAAAGTGGATTCCAAGGACATAGCTCATAGAAGTCATACAGAACTTTGCAGAACATCCACATTTGAATAGTATTTCATTATTCTTTTTTGTTGCTTGAGCATTAACCCTGACTGAATGCAATTTTTTAAGGAGAATTCTACCTGCTTTTTTCTGTTATCATAAGTGGAATTTTCTTTTGCCTGTCCTTGCAAGCAGTGGGTGGCAAAATGTGTAGGCTGCAGTTCAATCAAAGTGATGATGTGACTGAACTGGTGCTTTACTTCATATTTTTGTTAGCTTCTTGTGTGTAATTGGTCCTGTTCTCTAGATGCTATACACTATCTTGACATAACATGAACAAAGTTCACTTCATTATGAGCTTGACAAGTAAAATTAAGATGTGAGTGTGTAGCAGCCAAAGCTGTTATTATAACATTTATGTTGCCAGAGTTCAGTCTCATCCAAATTTAATACCCAGCAGATCTATCTCTGACAGACCCAATTGTACTGGTGTTCTAGATTGGTTTGTACAGTTGTCCCCACCATCAGCCCAGATCATAGTTCCTTGACACAAATATACACTAAGCTTTGAGAAAAAAACCACTCATTATCCATGAAAGGAATATGAAGAGCAATGGAATAAACAATATTTAAAATATAATAATGTATAAAAATATTTTTTCTGGGTTTACATGTTTTTAAGTTACCTAGTGGACATGCACTTATCCATCAGTCACCGGGGGCTTTACTCTGAAAGGCACATTTATAGGTTGTGTGTGTATCTGTATGAAAGACGGTAGGTGAAATTTGGACACTCACTGTTTCCCACTTCAATGGCCGCAAAAAGCTTTCTTAGAGGAACACTGGACCCCTAGTTAGCTGATTCCCAGGCTTGTAAATTCAGCCCTGTGTTGTGGTATGTTTTTAAGCTCTGTTCATGATGTTATTTGGTTTATCCCTGTTGCCCCTACCTCGTCGGTTTTTTCCTTTGCCCGTCAATCCCTAATACCCTCCTTTTGGGCAGTGTTGTGCTTACTCTGAGGCCAGCCCCGGGACTGTCAATCCCCTCTTTTCCCCTCCCATTGTTCCAGCAGGTTCTGCGTTCCTCGACACCCTGTTTGTCAGTTCAAATTGTACCCCTCCCCTTGAGTTACTTCATTGGAGAATGTTCTTGTCCTTTATTCCGGACCCCTCCCTGAGACCTCCTTTGCTTTCCCCTAATTGGAGCTGTGTGTGAACCCACCCCTGAAACATGCGCCCCCTAAAAGCCTCTGCTCCCTATGCTAGCTGGTTCCTGCTGGTCCAGACAATAAACCTGTTGGAAGCTGAGCTCAAGGATCCGGGCCTCCTGCGTTGCTCTCAGTGCAGCTGGATTAGCTCCGTGCTCATCTGGTGCTGTGCCAGCTCGGCACTGCTGCTGCGGAGGGCCAGTGGGCCTGCAGGGGGACAGCCACTGCTTTGGGGACTTGTCCTCTCGAGGCAGAATCTGTCAGCAAGAGCCAGCGCAGGCTGCATCAGCCCTGCCTTTGACAATGAAAGTAAATTCATAGTTAACGTTATCGGGTTCTACATTTCATATTGCCAGTACTTAGCGTTGCATCAAATACAGAAGATCTGGCAACAGGTTTGGCTCTAAAATTAGCTACATTTCCAGGGCTTAGAGGCCTATATCTGCTAAAAATAAGCATATAGAAAAACCTAGTTCAGAAAAAGAAAAACATGATAAACGACTAGATGCTGATTAAGTCCAAATCAGAATAACACTTTAAAATGAACAGTTCATCTTGAAATTTGGGCTTAGAATCAGAGAGCCTCAAGGTGTTTTGATTAACCCTAGAACGTTTTATCTTTCTGTATTTCGTTCTGAACTTTACAGTGTGAAAAATATTTAGATTTGGAAACCAAAGCCATCACAAAGGTATATTTGTGGTAGCTGTTGGAATGTATCAAGTTTGTCTCATTCATAAAACCTAAAATGTATTTTGGGACAGTCAGCTCACCGTTCTCTGCTTGTTCTAAGAAGTGAGCAAGCACTGAAACATATTGAACTTTTTGCATTCTTACACATAAAACTGAACAGAGAGTCAGTCGCTTGCCAAAAGGTTTTGGAGAGTAGTGAAGTTGAAGATTAAAAAGGTATGGAAAGGCAAGGATAAAGACTGAAACATCTTAAGTAAAACATACAAAGAAATGTACATCAGAAAAGCAATGTAAATCCAAAGTTATTGTACAGTTTTTCAACATTTTATAACTACAGTGCAGCAAAAATTTCAGACAAACATTAAGCAACATTTAGGAGGCTTAACTAATCAACTTGGTTACTGCATGAGGGAAAAAGTAAAACATCTAAGTATTAACTATTTTTAGCCAAGTTTCTAGCACTTTTTTTGTGAAGTCAGTCCTGTTGCTAGACACAGCAAGAAAGAAGTGTACCTTATAATCAGGACATACTGACAAAAAATTCAGGTCTATGAGACATAAGCAGTTATGAGAGAATTCATTTTACTTTATTTTCCCTTGTAAACCTTTGTGATCAGAGAGGATCTTTGTAGAAACCAGAGGAATTTTACAAAAAACAGACACTTCTATTTCCCTGGTGTTTCACTCTCCAACATGCCAAGAGGTTTTAAAAACATGTATATATTCTTTGCTTAAAATAACAGTGTTTATTTCACCCTGACAAAAATGTGCCAGCTGTTTTATCCTCTAAAAACATTAGTGAAATCTTTTAAGTTAGAATCAGTAGAGATGGGTAGAAACTTGCTTGGATTAAATATTGTGCAGTTATCTTTTTACTTTTTTCTCCCCTCCCCAATTTCTCCTCTCTCTTTCAGAGAGGTAGTCTTCCACACAATCTTTACTAAGAAACACCTGTATTAGCAGAAGTGAGGCAGTTACTGTGATGTGTTCTTCTACTGATTGTGCTGCTGATACGTTTACTATCAGTGTATTTTGGATAAGGATCTGCCATAGCTGGGAACATTCACAACCTGAACTTGAACACTTTGCAGTAACAAAATATACACATATGTACAACATACGTGTACACACACTCTCACATATGCATATCCATATCCATGCATATATTCTCATATATATGCACACTGTAATGGGGACCAGGGCTCATAAATTCTGTAAGATCTTTGTACAGATCCATAAATCAACTTATTATGAGCTTTTCTGCTTCAACGTTATGAAATGCAGCCAAAAGTTTTTGACATAATATGATGTGACTGAAGCCAAACATGAAAAAGCATAAAAAGAATGTTCAGCTGGGAGAGGATTCATGAGGACCAAACAAGAAGTGCTTTCATAAATCTGCTAGTCTGTGTTAAGATGAAGACAACAAATTAAAGGTCTGTTCAAGTGTGAGAAGGCAATATTTTGCACATGTAAACATGGCATAGCTTCATCGTTAAGTGATATTAAGGGGAAGAAGTAAACAGTACAAATAATAAACATCCCAGAGATGGTGAATGCAATCACAGTGGGCCAGAAACAACCACGGAATAATGCACAGTCTGATGGACTCTCATGGAGTGTGTAGTGTTTGCTTCCATCGGCTGGAGGAAGCTGGAAGAGTTCCTGAGGGCTCTGCAGTGAGCAGAGGCAGATGAAGAGCAGCAGCAGTGAGATGCCAAGTGTGAGCATAACAAGCCACCCTTTCCTCCATTACCAAACACATTCACCTCAAAGCAGGGGCCATGATAGAGAAGTACTTTAAACCTTCAATGGAAAAAAAAAACAAACTGATTTCCTCCAGTCTGACAATAAATCAAGTGGAAGAACCTGGAGCTCCTTACTGCTAAACCTGTGTTTACACTCCTCAAAGATAATACAGAAAACATCTGGGTGCTTACATTCAAAGTGACTCCAAAACTCAGGTTATTCAGTGTCAAATTACTTGCATACTATGTTTGAATTTGGACTTGCAAAGATAGCTCACAGCTAAGCTCATAACTTATCCTTTCCTTCTTTGCATTTGTTCAAGTTTAAACAGATAATTTCATCAACTTTCAGAGAAAAGCTTCTAAAAAGTGTAAAGCATATTAAAGTATGTTTACAGTGAACCAGTATATATATAGAAAATACTGTGTGAAAATTTCATGACAAATAATTTGAAGAAGACAGGAGCAAATAGTTCTAGAACATGTGTCAGAAATACTTTCTCATGATATGAAATCCAAAAAGTGTCTGAAATATATTTATTAATCTGTTTATTTTATCGAATAGTGTATGACTCACCAATACATGAGGAAAATGGTAGCAGTAGTAAAAAATAGTAAGTTTAGAGACAGGAGTGAAGGGAAGATTATTGTACTTAGGGAGGACAGACTTTCTTTAGATCAGTGTCTTCTCTTGCCTTTTGAATATTAAGATCCACTCTGGAATTCTCCATAAGGTGCAGTGGGGCCTTTCTGCATCTTTTTTCCCTCTCATAGTAAGTGCAGCCAGCTCGTGTGCCTCCTGTCACTGTGCAGAGGGAAAAGGAAGTGTATCTGATGTGGGGTACATACCTGTGTGCTGAAATACATTAGAGCCACCACTGCTTAAGGCCATCCTGGATACCAGGCTGCTGCTTCAAGATATGATGGAGAATTTTGGAAAAGCTCATAGGAGAAGACATTTTACTGACAAAATAATGATAATGAAGAATTGAGCAAAGGGGCACTGACTTTGAACTGAAAAGGAGTGGATTTAGTTTGGATATTAGGAGAAATTCTTTACTGTGATGTTAGTGAGGCACATGAACAGGTTGCCTAGAGAAGTTGTGGATGTCCTATCCCTGGAAGTGTTCAAGGACAGATTGGATGGAGCTTGGAGCAACCTAGTCTAATTCACTGCCCATGGCAAGGGATTTGGAGCTAAGGGATCTTTAAGGTCCCTTCCAACCCAAACTATTCTGTGATTCTTAAGAATAGAGAAAGCAACTTATATGAAAGATTTTAGGAATATATTGAAACATTAGGCTCAAAAATGGGTTCTTGTAACAACTAGAAGTTTGAGAATGTTTGATTTGAATTGTGTAGATTTTATTTTTTCTATTAGACTTTTAGCATTCACTTGAGGCTAAACAAAGTTAAATGGATTGTCATTATTTAGTGGTTGAGAGTCTATTGATTGCAATAAATTAAATCCACTGATTTTAGGATAAACATGAATGTCATGCCTCATTTATGGGTTCAAGGCTTAAGACATGACATTTTAAAATGGCTTAACTCGCACTTAAGGAGTAGGCACAGAATTGCTTCTCAGAATCTGCTTTAGAAGGCAGAGTCTCCCTGTGAGCTTATGTCAAAGTCTTCTCAGCTTATTTTCTCAGTTCTCAAGGTAGATCTGCTACAGAGAAAATGAGGAGATAATTCTGTAAAAAGACAAAAGATCATTCATGAGCTTTTATGTTTCAAAGTGTCTGTAATAGATGGTGACAGCTTTGGTTTTTTTGTGGTTCTGTGCAATAGGAAGAGGATTTACTTAAAAAATAAGACCTTGTGGTGGATTCAGTCAATATTTCTTCCTGTTGTGGTCTTTCAGATGTTCTAGGTTTAGTTGGGGTAAATAGATTTTTAAAAAATCATATTTGCCATATGAAAGTAGAGGAGAGTACAAATAACCTGCACATTGTCCCTCCTGACTTTAGAACAGAATTTTTAGAAATGAGTAAAAATACACTCCCTGTCTCCTCTGCTTCCGTGTTCAACACTCCTATCTACATTCTCACACATGTTATCAATCACTCCACATCCATCTTAATAGAGTCAAACTTCACTCTCTTGCTTTTCAGCACCATGCATACTCTACATATTCCTGTAGGTCATCAACTTTTCTAACTATCTTGCAACTTAAACCTTCAGCTGAAATCCACTTAATTGAACAATGGCCCTAACAACCAAAACCAGGCACAATCTATTAATGTATTTCTCTTTTCAGTAGAAAACAATAAATGATGTCAGGGTTGCACATATTTTTTGAAATGACCGGTAAAGACTGTACTTTCCAAGGTCCATAAGAGCTTTTTAACAGTAGTTTTCTTGCCCATTTCTTCAATATGTCTGAACGGATTTAAATAGAACATTGTGCCTGAAATATTTCAGAAACATAAGGCCTTTTGTGTAAACTGCTATCCTTTTCAGTTCATTTTTCACATCACATTACAAGCAACAGTGGCTGATGCCATATTTGAAAGGAAAATCTTTTTTAAAAGAGATTTGAGAGAGACCAAACAACTGTAAATGTCTTTTCTTTTGGTTTGTTTTTAATTGAGATTTACCATCAGAATATCCCCATGACCCTACAAATGCTCTCTTGTTTGTGCTGCAAAGGGAAATGCATCTTCTAGTGCATCCTTTTTGCTATTATTCCTTAGATGAACTATTGCAAACAAACTTAATTTTGGATGACTGAATTCCCATTTAAACAAATAGGATCAGATGTGTGATGTGCAGGAACCAGCTTGATCCCAAGATCTGACTTGCTGTAATCCCAAGATTCTACTTGCCTGAAAAATTAAAACCTAAGATTCAGAACAAACTCCTTGCTTTATAAATGCAACATCTGTCTGTTCACACCTTTCATGGGCTGCTTGGGCCACCCTGGTGAAAGAGTCACAAATCAAAATGGAACTCCCATCATGCTGTTAAACACTCCCCAAAGATAAGAGCAACAGGCCTGTAACATCGATTATCTCACCCACAAGAGACTGCAGGGTCTTGTTCTTCTGACAGTTTGTGTTAAAATAAAACAGATTGCTGGACAAAGAAGTTCAAATGTAAAAAAGTAGTCAAATCTGTGTGGCTGTGGTCCATAAAACCGGAGTTGTACATGTGACTACAGCAAACCCAAACTGAACTGTTTCTGTGACTGGTAAATGACATGACAAATGCATTTAGCTTTGGTGATGGGTTTCTACTCCAGTAGTAGGAAAAACCACTGAATTGTTTTGGGGGAGACTTGGGCTACCCATGAATTTGTTTATATTTCCATGATTGATTTTGGATAAAGGAAAATACTCTTTTTTGGGTTAGAAGTACTTCCCCCAGTCCTTTTCTTTGGAATCTTGTAAGTTAAATCAATCAATTTAATATACTTAGTGAAAAGCAGTAATGTCAAAAATGAATTTAGATGGGTGGGAGAACTAGTATAATTTGCCCATCCTTTCACTATGCCAAAGATGTGATTCTACCTTCTTCTCTTCCTATGCATCACAGCCAGTATTCAGGAACTCCATGTAAGTGTCAGCTGGGTGTTTAAATGACAGTCATCTTAACTCGTGTTTCCCAGAACAGAGGGCTGGACATTGGCAAAGGTTTCATAAGGCTGCTGTGAACAACATACACTGCCCTCCAGGTTTACTTAAAAACATTTCATGACAGGAAGTACTAAGTGGGGGATACTCTATAGGTCTGCCTTTTCTGGCTTTTTTCCATCACTTGTAGTTCATGTGTCAGCTTAGGTGCTGAGAACTGGCATATTCCCTGTGCTGGTAGTAATAGACCAAATTGTCATTGTGGGATGCAACGAGCAAATTTCAGATCATTTGGCAGTAATATTCCTAAACTTACTGCTTTGTGTATGCATTTATACATACAGTGGTGTCAGTTATATTTTATATTTCCTTTGCACATTGTTACTTTTTTACTATGTTTTATAGTCTTTACTACAGTAGAAACATTGCTGTCCAGTGGTAAGAGATGCAACCAACTGTAGCATAAAGTAGGAGTAGTAATAGCTAATATTGGGTATGAAAGAAGTAATAAATCCACCAGTTGCAGGAAAAATTATTGAGGCTACTTCTTTCCTTCCAGTTTTTCCTGATAGGCATAAACCCATGATGAAGAAAGGTTAGAAAATAAGTACTGTATGTTCTATTTTAGCTTTTCTTTAACAAAATCTTAAGTCCAAACAAACAAAGCAGAAGAAATTTCTAGTGTTTATCACTAGTATTTTTGTCATACCTAAGGTTCAGAGAGCAGAAAACAAATTTAAAAACCCAGACATTTTAATTAGAGGAAGGATTTCCAATTTGGAATTTTTTGAATTCTCAACATTTCCAGTGATTCTCCAAAATAGTAGTTAACACCTAAACACTACTTTTAACTGAAATTTGAAGAATTTATTGTACATGACCTAATCCTTAAATTGCAAGGTTCTGTGATACCTGGAATTGTTTACTTCTGTCTTCAGTTTAGCAGAGTAAAAGATCCTTTGCATGATAAGTTCATATAATGTGTTAATTAATCTAGTAATAAAAGAATAATAATTTTGTCAAAACAAGTGTGACATTTCTTACAAAAACTGTTCATTCTTCACTTTTTCTTCATTAACATGTGAAAGATTTTCATCCCAAATAATTATAGTTTTTTGTAGCTGGTTCTGTCTGTGGCTGTAAGTGACAACTTTGGCTGTTCTCTGCTTTCAGTCAGCCTTTTCTAACTGGTGTGCTTTCCCTTTTCACTCTTATGTAGCAGTAGTAACATTTCTTTTAAAAGAAGACAACTTGACACTGCAGATCTGGCTAGAGGCCTGCTGCACAGACCCTCTCTGCATTTGTTCTCACTTGTCAGGGTGATTTTTACCATCCACATTCAAAGCCTCTGCAGTCTACATGGGCTCCCATGTCACAGGTCGGTGTTCCCAGGCATGGTTACAAGAGTCATACATAAAGAACAACCTTCCCTAGTTTGTATTAAATAATATGACAGCAGCACAATCCTGATTCTTTTTTTTTTTTTTTTTTTNNTTTTTTTTTTTTTTTCCCCTGGGCAGGATTTCATAAACTTCCTATCAGTGTTTCTAAGTCTGTATAACACTAGACAGCCGTGTGGCTCTCCACTTTCAATGTGATTTTGAAGGCAGGCTCTGGAAAGTTGATAACATATTTCACGACCTTCGTGTCTGGAAGCAGTTTCCATTGATTGAAGTCATTTAAGTTCAGCTAAGTTGGAGTGTGTTGTAAATATTTATCTGGCAGTCTGACATATAAAGTTGTTCTGAAATTACAAAGTACATTCCTGTCTTTCATGTATTATTGCCACTTTTTTCAATACACTTGTGAGTGATATTATTTAGAGAACCTTCTATAAGTGACTTATCATTGCTTGTTAGAGTTCTCACACTCTGTTGTAGGGTCATTTTTTTAGGATGGTAGCTCTTGAGTTGTATTACTTCCTTATCTTCTAAAACATAAATGTGTGATTATCCCAGAAGTGCAGCAAGAATTTATGTAATGAGGTAAGCATGGTTTGCACATTTGATTTTGAAATGTGGTTTTGTGGCACTTATTTCCATGTAGGGCTACAGATGTTTCCTATCGCTGGCAAATGTATGGTGATGACAACTTTCTAATTATTAGGTCATTTGTCATTACCTATCAAATAATTATATATAAAGTTATGCTTCTGGGTAGAATTTCTTTCCCAGAAACAGGATTAAGTCAACTCCAACTTCTGCTGTATTTTCTTGGTTTTTTTTCACTTATATTTGAAAATTAATTTAGTGCTCTACAAGATCCTGTATTTGAAAAGTAAAATTTTTTCTTACAGAGGTATAAGACAGGTTTAATAATGTTAGGATAAATAGCATTAGGATGAACAGTGCACTGCTGCTGAGGTCTTGTTTGGAGTTCTTTCAATTCCAAACATAGTTTTGTTGCTAAGCCTTTTTTGCAAGATTTCTTAGTGGGCTTAAATGTGAACTGTTTCTCTGAGTTTGTGAAAAACAAAGACAGAAGAAGGAAGGGAATTGAGGTGAAAAATCAGCTAATTTCAGCAAACATTTCCAATTTGTACCTGTTTCAATTGAAATAAACTGTTGAAATAGCTTGAAATAGTTGTAGAGCAACTTCCTTAACACCTTGTTTTCCCAGGCCAGAAGCCATTACAGTCCCTCAAACCCATTGTTCCCAAAGGCTTGTCACTGAGAGTTATTAGGATGAAGTTGCTGATTGTGATGTGCAGTTCCCCTGAGTGTTAGAACTGGGGATAGTTTATCCTTGTAATAATTAATGTCAGGAGCAAACACTTGGCTTACATACCTAGGAAAGTTTTGACTTACAATACTGGGTTAAGGTTTGTTCTAGTTTTGGTGGGATTTTTTTTCTTTTTTTCTTTTTTGGTTGTTGTTTTAGTTTTTGGGTTTTTTTTTTTTAAATGTATTATTTAAAATATTGCTTCTTCTTCAATCTTGACTGGCAGCTATGATTTGTATCTAGTCCACTGAAACTGTTGGATCCTGCTTTTTGTCAAAGGCGGATTATGGAAAATATAGAGCCAATTTAATCCAAATGGCTGATTTCTTTATTCCAAAACCTATGATTTTCACACAGTGGTGGCAAAGACTAATGAAATTGTTGGCTGTGTTGGCAACTGTTTTGCCACACTATAGTATTCACAGTGTTTTGGCTTAAACACTTGGCAGAAGTGTAACACAGAAGGTATTTCCAATAAATCTACACATAGTTTGCACTGGGATGTATTGACACCACTATGAAATTATTTTACTTCAAGAAGTAATTGAAGTGCAAATATTTTTCTAGAGAGAGTAAGATTTGTGTATGGTTCATTTCATGACAAGTGTTTAAGAGTAAAGATCTTTGTTTCTGTCACTTAGGTCTCTACACTTTGGTACGAAGGTTTCAAGCTTTTGGGATCCTCTTTGATGTAAGTGAAATACTTCCCAAATTACT
>VZTR01006496.1:164047-232819 GCA_013400775.1 Chaetops frenatus | reverse complement strand
TGGTGATCGGACATCATTGTAACTTCTTTTAACTTCTGCCTAATGCAGAAAATATACATGAAGATAGACCAAAAAAATTACAGAAAATGCTCTCCTTTGAGAATAGTATCTCCTACTGGAAGTGTCAGCCACCTAGAAAAAAATCAGACATTTCATTTATATAAATTACTATCCCTACAGTAGTTTTTGCAGGGCAAAAAAATAAAACAAGGGGTAAAAATACCCATCAGTTTATCTTTCTCTAGGCAGTTACTCTGAACACAGAGGAAATGCAAAGGATCCAACCTGCTGCCCGACTTGCTAATTCCAGTTCAAAAGAGCCAAGTATCCATTTTGTTTCTCTTGTGCACATTCACACAGGCATAGCACAAATACAAACATATGCACTTTGTTTGCCTATTAGTTGTACTTTTTAGTGAAATAAGTTACCCGGATTGAAAAATTTCTGTTCTTCTCTCAGTGTGGGAAAAGTGAAAAAATCTATGCAAAACACTTTTGAAAAGCTGGCAGTCCTGGATCTAAGCCAGAAGAGTCAGCTGGGCTTTATTTTCCTTTGAAGGGTGCAAAGATGTGTACAAACTGCTGCACTGCCTCTTCTCATGCAGGCACCGAGTCCCACAGGGCTGGGCAGTATCTGAATTGCCTTGCTGACCCTTACCCTCAGTAATGCTGTGACTACAGCACTTGATATTGATTCCTTTCCAAAGATGGAGTGGGAGTACAACTGGATTTTGGAGCAAATTCTTTTTCCTTCCAAGATCTTGATGTAGAGATAGCAGTGAACTTTCTGGGAAGAAGTACATTGGCTCTGACAGCCAGTGCTCAAGATGAGGTTGGAGTTTTCCCCTGGGCAGGTTGGCCCTGCCCCAAACTATCACAGTTTGGACCCTGTGTCTGCAGCCACCACACATACTCAAGCAAGTTACAAGGATACCTGGATCAGTGGCTTTTTGGCTTTGTCCCTGATGCTATTGCAAGTTTCTTGGGTTCTTCCCAGTGGAAAGCGAAAAGCATTTATGGAACCTCAGAGTCCTTGGGGATGAGAAAAGCATTTCCTCCCTGATTGCAGGCTGAAGGTCTCCGTGTTTCTTCCTACAGTACACCTTAAGGAGCTGTGTACTGTAAGGCTTGGGTTTTTGAAGCCATGCATTTGTTTCTGCAGGCAATGCTTCAGCTCTCTATTCCATTTTTTGGTCATTGTGGAGTGTAAGAGAATGCTAAGTGGTAGTTTGTAAAACATTTAGGTATAAACAATAAGAAGGTACTTGAAGACAAACTTGTTTAGATTTATTTTCCATGTGATATCTATTTCCTGTGTGAATATTTGATATGAGACAAATGCTCTGTTAGATGTGCAAACTCAAAGCTTGTCTCTGAATAAAAAAAAGGTTCTTTAAGAAAGCCTCCATCTACAAGGGGGAAAAAAAAATCTACTTTTCCTCCAAGATGAAACTTGTAGTTCAGTGCATGCCCTACAGGAATATATACTCAACAGTTCATATCCAAATCTTCCAAATCCACAACTGTGCAGGAATTAAAAAGGTATCTATAATAAAAAAGCTGATTGGATTTTGTTTATGGGAAAGGCAATTAGTTAAAAAGCTACTGTTTTTCAGTTTCTCAGAACCCATGTGCTGAGGTGCTTGTGAATAACACTTTTTCTCCTCATAAAAATCCTGCAAACTTAAGTGACCCAGGGCCTTTAGGGAACAAAAGTTTCTGCATATAATGTGATTTCACACCACATTAATCCATGTACAACAGATTTTTAAGAATTGCTTTTCTGTGTATACTTGGTAACTTTCAAGAGATGACCAGGAAGACTCCGATCTTCTGTAGAGACACAAAAAGGTAAGGAATTGTATTATTAATCTTAGGCTGCTGTATGGCATCCTTGCAGGCCTACTGGAAATAAAATGTAAGGTTTAAAAGAAAAGTGGTATGGTCTCTTATCTCCAAGATAAAGGTTAAATGCTTTAAGGCTAGGCCATATAGACATGACCTGTGCTTGAAGACTCTGAGACTTACCTCTTATAAGGAAGAAAAACAACGTTAATTTTTATCATTTTTGTGGAAACATGACACAGTGGAGTTAGTTGAAAGCCACAGACCAGTGGAAAGAGTGCATGAAAATATCCTTCTAATTATAGATTTTTGTTAAATTGGGCACTAATTCTATCATTTCATAGGTGACATTCAGTTGTTTTTTACTTGCAGGAAAAATTGAGTGAGTTTTATTTCTGGTTTATCTAGAATTTCACTGTTCAAATATATTGTTTTCAGCAAACCAAGCTTATAAAAATGAATATGTATTTTTGGAAGGTTAAGGTGTTGTTTTCTACTAGGTGCTCTTTTCATACTGTTGGATGATCACTGTTTTACTCCTCTTGTTGCTGTACTCAATGCAAGCATCCTCTTGCAAAGGAAAGCACTGTCTCTTCAGTCGTTTGGTGGAAAGACGTGTCTGTGTAACACTCCTTCCTCAAGGCCTGTGACTCAATGTAGCACATAACTCTGTAAGATGAACTGAAGAAAATGAACCAAGGTGCCAACTCCTAATTTCTGGCTAAGGTTGAAAGTGGATGTTTTTAGGAATAAATTGTTCAAAGCAGAGTTTTTGGAGAGCAGTCAGACCCATGCTAGATTTCTGAGAGGTGGCTCAGACCGTGGGTCTATTGGACACTTGGGCTGCTGAACTGGTAAGCAAAGCCCTCAGCCTCCTGGGGTGCAGTGCTGGGTGGCCTTGGCTCAAATCCCCTTCAGGATTGCACTGCTCAGTGGGAGCTGCTGTGGGAGAGAGAGTGGCTGTGATCCTTGTCAGCAGCATAGAGGTACCTGCCAAATTCACAGCGCTGCCCACTTCACTGGGCTGCAAGGCGATCGCGCGCTTTTTATCGGGCTAACATACACACCCTGCTGGTGGTGACACTTAATGTCTTCAGCACTTCAGAAGTTCTGTGTCATTTGCAATTCACATGGCTTTTTATGAGAGGATATCTTCGATTATTTTCCACTGTCCATGAGCTGAGGCATACCCACACTTCTGTCTATAATTATGTCTCTAGTGAGAGCTGTTCACTCCTGGCAAGATTTACCTCAGCAGAAGGACATTTTGCTGAGCGTAGGCTGTGCAGGATTTAATAGCAAAGGTGATTCCACAATAGTCCACGGCTCATGTTACTTTAGCACTTGTTCAATACTTCTAGATGTACTCTGAAGCAAACACTATTCCTATTGTAAGGTATTTACCATACATATGGCATTTCAGAGTGATTCATGCATATTGGAACGGGAGGCTTGGAATTGGACATTGTCAATCTGAAGCATCTTTATTAGCATCATGTAGGAAAAGCAAGTTTTTTGACAGTAGCCACACATATTTTGTCAGAATTTTGGCAAGCCATCTTCAAGGGGCTAATAGTTCTGCTCAGGAGACTGTGGTGGTAAAATAACTGCCCTTCATTTAAAGTGAACTTCAAGCAGCAGATGAGCTTTTGTTTCAGGAAAAGATATTTGAAATAACAGTAACCACTTAGAGGACGTAAACCATATTCAAGGTGGATTAAATCTTGTCAGTGAGTAGTGAAGAGGACCTCCTGAAGGTGCCACAGAAAAGCAGAGGCTTTTTACTCAGGACAGAGCATGCCTTCAGCAGCCAGGCTGTGCCTCTTCAAGCCCAGCAGGAAGGAGAATAGAATAAGCAGCAGATGAAGTGTGGCTGCAGGATACTTATTTCTTTCCCTCCTTCCCAAAAAGTGGGCTTTGACAAAAAATCAAAGAATGTGACAATAGTCTTTTGTAGACTGCAAATAACTTATTTTTTCCCTTTTAGCTTTTTTGATGCATTTTCTTTGTCATTGGTGAGACAAAGGAAGTTAGGTCTGTTTAAATTCTTTCTTCCCTAATCTATCAGTCATTTTAATTGCTTTTTGATCTCATCTTAATCCTGACTCTGACTCCATTTTGTGTGTATGCATGTGCACAGGTGGGAACCAAGAAAACCAGTCCTGACTTCCCCTTTACCTGAGGTTAGGACAAGGGCCTGAGAGCACGGGCCTGAAAACAAGACTGCTCTAGCCCAGCACAGGCTTTGTAGACTTTACAAGACCTGTCTACAGAAGAAAAACCTGAAGCATCACATTACTGCAGCTCTCAGCACTTAATTCCTGTGCAATATTTTCACTCATCTGTTCCAGTCACCTTTGCCTGAAATTCAACTCTTTCTACTATATATATCCCAGGCACTTTATTACACTTGAAATACATGTTGTTCAGGATATTAAAAATAAATATTATTTTAGAAAATGTAAAGATTTCCAATATCTCATTGCAAACCTCAGTCAGTTTTGGCTAAGCACGGTGTGGATGATTGATTATATTTGCCTACAATAAGTCAGAAATGTATTTATTTAAAAAAATATCATTTTAATACAAATTAATAAGTTAAATAATTTAAAACAAATATTTGGTGCTTTTCCATAAGATGCTGAAGTGTCATCTTGGAAGTTTTTGTAAGCATGAACCTTTTATGAAAAGATGGTTGCTAATGTTTGTTGCTGAAGGAAGAAATAATGTAATCAATAAGAGATTGATATAAAATCTTATATCAATAAGAGATTGATATAACATGATAAGGTAAGTGGGGTGCCAACATCAATTAATAGAGATAAAACCCACCAAACTTTGTTCAGCTTTTAAACTCCTCTTCTAACTTCAATCCAATCAAGGCACTTTGGAGAGCCTTTGCTGAAGTAATGGACTTGCTTTTAATTCACAAAACCATTCAGTTGACTTTATTATATGAAAATCATGCAGATGAGTAAACACATACATTTGACTTATAAGCCATAAAAATAAATCTGACATAAAAATGGTGAAAAGTACAACATTAAAAACAATCTAGGGAATGGGAGAATGATGGAGGCTGTGGTTGTGGGTGTTTGAGTCAAGGCAGACTTGGCTGCATGGAGCAGTCAATAGGAAGGATTCTGTCCAGACAGACATTCTGCTGGGCAAGTCACAGCTTTTCAGGGGTTGAGACCAGAGGACAGTAACACTATTTTCTGGTGTAGAAATACTGATTTCCTTTCTTTAAGGACAGAGGTTCAGGAAGAGGAGAGGGAAGAAGCAGCTGTAGGTGGGAGACTGCAATGAGGTTTGCAGGGCTGGTCTGAAGCCCAAGCAGCCTTTAACAGACACAAAAATGTGTTAAATGTGTTTTTTCAGCTACATATGCCTGTGGAGGCCTGAGTTAAAGCCTGAAGTCTTAGTCTTAGGTTTCTATCTAGTGCCTTCAATTTGGGATGTGAGGAATAACATGCCTCCTTGTGGGAAGGCTTTGAGGTGTTCAGCCTAAATCATCCGTTTTTCATTTCATCCTCTGACTCCCTAATCAGTTCCTTTTTCACTGTCTATGCCCTTACTTGTCAATTGTATGTGGACTGCTACTAGGAGTCCACTCATCCTTATTTGTTCCCTCTCCAAGATAAATAAATTTACACCTGGTATTTTAACTTATACATCAGTCACGTTTATTTTTCTTTTCAGCAACCTTTAGTTGCTATAAAGATCCAGATGATTTACTGCATCCCAGCTGTCTACAGAAGCCTCTCCTATCTTTGGTATCTCTTCATAGCTACTGTACAAAAACTGATTTTTCTTCTAGTCATTCATTCAGCTTCAGAAACATTGCATAGTATTTTGTAGGATCATGTCTTTGTTGCTGTCAAAATAATAATATGCTGCAATAATTTTCCTGGATTTCTTACTTCTCCTATACAGCATAAAATTAATATTTTTTCTCCTGGGATTTACAGTTCTTCCAAGAAAAAAAAATCCTGCTCCTATTCACTTTCCAGCTAGTACTGATGCCTTTTCCAATTCAGTGCTGTCTCAGAATTTCATCCATGTTCCCTATACTACAACTTCCAGATGGAGACATCCCATAAGGCCAATTGCCAATCTTACGTGCTGTCTCTTCCAATGTGATATTACTTCTGTATTATAATCCTTTATTTGATCCTTTAGCCAGTTCTAAATCTACATTTATATATCTAATAATTCATATCGACTTGGATAAGTAAATCAAGCCAGATTTTTTGATGTAGAATATCAAATGTTTTATTAAACTTTAATTCTAAAACACTACATAGCATTCTGTGGACTTTTAATATCTAATAATCAGTTTATGGGGAAAAGGGTCCTTTTTTCTTCATAGCTAATTATTTCTTACCCATTCTCCTTTGTATTTTTTCTCTCAGAATCATGCACTATTTAATGCATTTTTAATTTATTAATTGATGAGAACTGCTATTCTTTCCTGTTGTAACTCTTACCTTTCTCATTATTTCTGCAACGTACTTAAATTGAAGTATCACTTGAAAGTGGAGTTGATAGTTCAGTTTGTTTGTTTACTATTTGCCTTTTAATATAATATAGAAAATAAATCAGCAATAAATGGTCTTAGAAAATTATATGAAAGTTTTATATATATTCATACTCAGAAATAGTTTATTAAAAGGAGATACATTGCCCTTGGGAGGGAGAAGGGGAGGATATAGTGGCTATGCCTGGTGATGCAATGGAGGCAAAATCCATGAGCTTGCAATGATCCCATTTGCTCCATCCAGACCATGCTGAGATGCACTATCTTCAGAACACTATAGCCAAAGTTAATGATCTCTGAGTTGTAGTGACAGATTGAGGCATATCTATATCTTGTGTTCTTAGAACAGATGTTGGGTCTATGTTTCAGGGTCTTTGCAACATGATTGGTTCAATGCTGTCGGCATGTGCAAAATATGCTGCTTTCATTACAGTTCTCTGCAAACATTTAGAAAGATTTAGAAAGGCCTGAAGACAAGAAAGTGAGGAAAGAGAAGAGCATGTGAGAAGTATTACTCAGGAGTGTATTTGTTCATTTAATTTAATACTATGTGAATCAATTTCTGGTTTCTACTAGAAAAAAACATAAAATAATCCTTTATTTTTAACAGATTGAGACACACTTGGCAGAACTACCCATTTTNAACCCAAACCTGAAGGATAGGAAGGAAAGGTGAATGGAACACACTGGAAAATCTTCAGGTATAAGATTTTTAAAATCAGACCTGGGCTAGGAACTGGCTGTGACAGATCCCCAGCTGCTGCCACTTAGAGCTGCCCCAGTGAAGTGTATTACACTGACTGCAGGGACAGTGAAGGGATCCCTGCAGGCAAACACTGCCGGTGCAGCCGTGTCAAATCAGTTCAGCATTTCAGAGACGGGCTGTGTGAAGAGTACGAGCCTTCATGAGGAAAGATAATCATGGGAAACAATGGCCGTTTAAGGGCCTGCAACTCTGTGTGTACTTTTAAACATGTGGAGTCCTGCCTACTGTATCTTCATAGGAGTTAGTTAAAAGTTGCAGTGATGACTGTTTACATCTCCAGTCTTCTAGACTGGAATCAAATTCAGATAATAAAATTAAACCAATAGAAATTTCTTTTGTATAAAGGGAGTGGGACATGAATAACACCATTGTAATAAAAATAGTACATATATATTGCATGCAAAGATGTCTGGAGGACAAACACAGTTTTTCAGTAAATTTCAAGGGTTAAATGTTTGATTCTATTTTGGAAAAAAACTCGAAATGTTTAGAAAATTTTTCAAAATAAAGTTGTGGACAAATATGAGTTTTTGAGTCAAAACTCAAAATGATTTTTTATGAGAGGGTTCTTTTGACTTCACTATGTATGTGTTTCTCTTTCCTGTGATCTGGGATAGATATTTTACTGTCTGAGTTGGACTAAGGATTTGAAGATCTTACTTTGACATCCCAACATCTGAACTAATGCAATGTGAGGATTCATCTTAATATTTCTCCTCTTTGCTGCCTGGAATAATCAGAAGGACTTGGATGTTCAAAAGTGTTGTTGAAACTGATGCACTTCTGGAAGACATTTACTTTAACAAAATTTCCCTTCTTCAAAAACACTTGTTCAGCTTTAATCATTGCCTCTTTTTCCTCTTCTAATACTATGGCTATCTGCCACTTAATAGAAGATGTAAGGAGATGTAATTGTTCAAATGTCATTACAATGCTGTGGGAACTACTTTTGTAATTTTTTCAGAGTTTTGAAAATGTCAGAAGTCTTTTCTTTATCAATGGAGTTTTTAGAGTGTCCTCTGACTGATAGTTTCCTGTGGTTTGCCTACGCGTTTATCTTGTGTATATACATGCCATAATCATATTATTATTGAATTAATATAATATAACACTAAAATAGAGTAGAATGTTTCAGTTGAAAGGGAGCTACAATGATCACCTAGTCCAACTGCCTGACCAATGCAGGGTTGACCAAAAACTAAAGAATATTAGTAAGGGTATTGTTCACGTGCCTTTTAAACACTGACAGACTTGGGGCATCAACCACCCCTCTAGGAGCCTGTTCCAGTGTTTTGCCACCCCCTTGGTAAAGAAATGCTTCCTAATGTCCAGTCTGAACCTCCTCTGATGCAGGTTTGGACCATTCCCATTAATCCTGTCACTGAATCCCACAGAGAGGAGATCAGCACCTCCCTCGTGTCCTCCCTAAGTGGTTTATGCTGCAAAGGAAGGTTATCTTTATCACAGATATTACAGAAAGCCATATTTTCTGAAACAAGAGGGCTATTTACATCACAGGAGGAAAAGGAGAGTAAAATATAACAGAATAATCTAATGTGCATGCTTCTCCCAAGAGCAATACCTATATTTGGTGCTATTTACCCTGACCCAGGTACCTTCTGAATCAAGGAAAGACAAGAGGAAAGAAAGGTCACTTTGTGATGTGGGAATGTGTGCTTAAAGTCCCTAAAGGGTCTGCACTTTATTAGGACTGTCCATGGAAGAGTAAAGAGCGACATTTGAAAACCAGTGGAAAAGACTTTAACTTGTCCCATTAAATAGGAGGAGCACAGGACAGGACTCTTACCCTAAGGGTGACAACTCTAGACTGACTTTGGTCTCTGGTCTGTCTAGTGGCTTTTTTAAGAAAAAGAAAGAGCTTTATTCACCTTTTCTTGTCCAGAGAGTGGTTTAATTTGGTCCAGGAATTTCATGATAAGAAATTCAGAAGAAAACCTGTGCTTTTTTTGAGTTACTTGAAAACAGAAATGTCTTAGGTCTTTAAGGTTGCTTTATAAGGAGGGTCACATGGCTTTCCTTACATGCAGTTAGAGTTACATAATAACTGGCATGATATAACCCTCCCAACAGTACCTGTGCTTCTGAAAGCTCCCCAGTGTGCTATGCATGATGCACAGTGAGACCTCTAAACCCACAGCCTTGCCTAGAAATAGCTTAGAGAGAACCAAGAGAAACATAATGAATCCTCATTTATAAGAGGTTGTGACCAGTATTTTTTGAAGTCCTAGTGGGAGTTATTTTCAGGTGGGAGTAGCTGTATGGTTTTGTCCCCACAGAGTGACAAAAAGACCCCTTTTCTTCCATTTATTGATATTAGTGATATCACAAGGGTTGTCAACATTAAGGTTAAAATTTTGTTTCCATTATAAATCTTGTTTGTAGAGGCTTTTACATCTGGCTTATTTCAAATTACATCAAGCTTCAAGAAATTTGGTGTCTAAACTGTCAGCATGAGTGTGATTTTTTTAAAAGCAAAAATGTTTAAAACCATTAAAATGCTAGAGCTGTGGAGTGGGAAAGTATAGCATGTGTTCCCATGGGATCAATGAGAGTTTTGCCTTTGACTTCAATGGAAACAGGAAGTGGTCCATAATGCACGATCAGTCTGAAAATTCCCCAGCCCCATCCCATGCTCCAAACTTTAGCTAGTATTTAAAAGAGGATTCTGAGGTATGTTGTTGATGTGTCTTTTCCCTTTGCCAACCTTCTAACAATATTTTTGTGATGTTTTAACCTGAATTCACGTCTGGTTACAGAGTCAGTGCACCTCTACTGAAATAGCACAGTCAGAGCAATGGCAAACAAGTCACACAGAAACCCCCAGTGCCCTCAATGTGAGAGACTGGTATTTTGTTTCGAGTCCCCTGAAATGTGAAGTCACAGAGTGAGAGTAACTAGAGATGAAAAGTTGAGTATTAGGTTGCATGTTACTCTCCCCTGCCAGTCTAGAATTGTTCCCTGCAGCTTGCAATCTAGTTTTGAATGACCTGAGTATTAAGGGGCATCTCCATCTTTCCTCAGGAGTATTTACCAGTTTAACAGACCTTGCTTTAGGAAACATATCCAGATAGTTACTAGATACTCCCTGAACTCAGTCTAAGGGTAACCTCTTTGACCACAAAAAATAATCATGTCATCTTTGACTCCCCCCTCTTCCACTTCTTGCAGACAATGAGGTCTATTACCTCCCACTTCCTTCTGTCATTACTTTACCTAGCTATTCACATAGGGGTCTTTTCACACTGCCTTATACTATTGTCTTTACTTTATTTTGAACATGGAGCTATTTCATTTTCAACAACCATAGCTAGTACAGGTAGTTCAAAATGTGTGTGTGTGTGTGTGTGTGTGTGTGTGTGTGTGTGTGTTTATGTGCTGCAGATTGCAGTAGAGCAGAAACATCCACAGCCTCTTTCTGAAATTGGTAACATTTTACAGCTCACAAGTAGTTGTCTTCTGTTTTCTATTTGTTCTTGCAGAAACACTGGCTGTAAAACTTACTGTCCAAAAACATGCATGGCAGCTGAAATAACATTCAGCTTTCCCTGTATTTGGGAATGCTGCATTATATAATTTCAGGCTACATCATGTAGTATCTGATACATGTTACCTGAAATAATGCAGCTCAGACAACAAGAGAACTTTGTGCTGACTTTCGTCTTTAGTATAAAATAGCTCAACTGATTATAAGATTATAAGATAAAATATCTTGCCAGAAACATGTGGTTTTGAGTAAGCTTGTTGCTCATGATAGTGTACGGTTGCTCTTAATAATAAATCATATGCCCATGATGTACATCCCAGCTCACCCGTTCTCAGCTGTATATCTGAGAGTCAGGGAAGACTGGTAGCAAATGAAATGTGGTAAAGTGAACAATCCAAATTGATGTAATACACAGGGAACTTGCTGGATATTTCTTGTATTATGGAATAGACTATTTCACTTGGAAGTGACTTACAGTGATCACCTAGCCCAGCTGCCTGAACAATTCCAGGCTGACCAACATTAAAGCATGTTATTAAGGGCATTGTGCAAATACCTCTTAAACACTGAGGGGCTTGGGGCATCAGCTACCTCTCTGTGAAACCTGCTTCAGTCTGCTCAAAGAAATGTGTCCTAATGTCCAGTCTGAAACCCTGCTTGTGCAGTTTTGAGCAACTACCATGCTTCTTGTCACAGGATGCAAGGGAGAAGAGATCAGTGGGAGATCAGAGTGAGCTGGGTGAAGCCATGGTCCCATCATGATCAATGACATTTTCCCCTTGATGTCAATAAAATCAAGATTTCAGTATTTCAGTACAAAATCTGTATTTAGCCATTACTGTGAAAGATAAAAATAGATCCAAAGTGCCTAAGCTTATTTACAATAAAGACAATTGCAGAACACAAAATGAGTATAAAGGAACAGTTCCCAACCGTTCTCTCAAGAGCAGTACAGAAAACATACAATAATTCAGACTCATTTATAGTTATTCCCATTCCTACTGGACTGATTGGCAGCTCAGATATTACTCTGTGAACATCTTTATTTCCACAGCTCTGGTCCAAACTTATTTGTTCTTCCAGACCCCAGCATTCCAGGCCTGTCACCAGTAAAGAGAGTAAAGTAATACTAAATTAAACTGGGAACTATGCATTTATCAGCATTGCCTCTGTCATGAAGAGGTCTGATCTGGCACCTCTGCAAGCCTCCTCTTTTTTATGTTGTGAAAGCTGAAGTGGCCCATATAACACACAGCCAAATTCTCAGTCTTTTTGTTACTTTTAAACTAAGTTTTAACAGGACTGTCAAGCACCACATGCACTATGTCAGTTAACACTGTAGAGTAAAATTGACAAAGAGCACTTTGTGTACCTTCAGAGCAAGTATATCTTTGCCAACACTTTTGAGCTATTTTGGGTTTGTAAGCTGCAAGTATCTCCTGCTCTCAGATTTGATAACAGTAGAACCAAGACTAGAGATGAGTAGCACCTGGCAATTAATAATCTGGCTAGTCTGCAGTCTTTAATAAGCAAAATGATAAAAGTTTAAATTGTCCTGACTTTAGCAGTTCCTTCTCCAAGTACCAAGACGCATTTTTTTTCAGTGGCAGGTGGGCTTGCCCCTCTCCTTATTTCTATGTAAAGATCTCTTAGAAGCATGAAAAATCAAAGAAGGGTTAATCCTGAGATAAAATACATAAAAGTAACAGAATTCTTTGTGTCAATTGCCAAAAATGAAAATCCTCCCATATTTTTGTGTAAGTAAATCACTTTCCAAATGCTTTAATTGTTCTTTTCAACATCACTTTCTTCTCATCATATCCCAGAACAGCAAAGCCTCTGCATATGCTGTGGTTAGCTTTTAAGAACCAGTCACTGAAATAAAAGTGAAAAGAGAAAAGGAGCATTCTAAGAATTTCCTAGCTTGTCTTGTAGTGTTTCCATTTAATAACATCTGCTACTCATAAACCATGACAGAAACCACTAACAACCTGTAATACCAGTACATGTTCAAAAGCAAGCCTTTCACCTCTTGCAGGTAGGCAAACACTTTCATTTTAAAGTGATTAAAGCAGAATACTGGTCTCTTCCTGCCCATTTGGCAATGCAGCCTGCCCTCAGTGTTCCTGTCCCTGGGGTCTGTCGGGTGGCCCACCCTGCCTGTGGCCAGGCTGCCCTGCAAGTCAGCACCACCAAACCTAATCTGTGCTGGCCTTGCTCCTCCAGCAGCCTGCAGACACACAGCTGCCCCAGGGCTGGGCCTGCTGCTCTGGGGGCTGGGCTGGCACTCCTCCATGGCTTTCCACAGAAAGGAAAAAAAACCCTGCTCCTTTCTCAGAGGCGCATGGGAAAGTTCTGCCCATCACCTTTTGTCTGTGGCTGAGTGACTTGCCTTGGCACACAGATCTGCTAGGTAGATGATGATTTTGTTTCACTCACCAGCATGGTGATTCCAGCAGATATATATATCTATAAATATAAATATATATAGAAGTGGATATATAGATATAGATGTAGATATAGATATAGATATGAAGAATATGAGAGTTGTGAATTTTAGAGCTCTTTATAACCTTACAGAGACCCTAATAATTCATTAAATATTAGATGTAGATGTAGACAGGCAAGACTATGTATCACCTCAAAAACAATCTTAGACTTTGGGGCATCATCGCAAAAATGTGCGTGAGAGGTTAGGAAACATGAAAGAGATGTCATGTCCATGAAAGCCAAGTTATAAAAAAAAAAAAAAGAATGAATACAGACAAAATAGTAATAATGACTTTCCATGGTAGTCTCCTGGGAATGTTTTCTGAAATCTTTTTTTTAACAAATGCACTAAGTTTGTCATTCATTTCACTCAGTTTTGATACATAAATTCGTGAGGAGCATTATTAGAAGTTCTGTGACAAACAGAGGAGTAGTAGAGAAACCAGTTCCAGTGTCCTGTACAGGCAGGTTACATAGCAGCAGCTCAGGCAGGGCTGTTTTCCAGCTGCCCCTCCATGATTTCCACCCCTGGGTTGCTGTGTGGGCTTACTCCATCTCGGGTGCAAAACAGGCCACAGCATGGGCTGGGGGGCAGCCAGGGGGCTGGGGGGGCTGCAGGGGCAGAGTCGGGCAGCCTGGGACTGTCCCAGCCCCAGGCAGACACAGGGTAGCCCGGGGACATGGGAACAGCCCCAGCCCTGGCAACCAGGAACCTCTCTGGGGACAGCAGCAGGTGAAAGCTGGGAGAGAACACCAGCCCACATTTACAGGTCAGTATGAAAACTTTGTATTTGTCTGTCTGGAACTTTATGTATTTTCTGTTGGCCTAGTCCTCAGGTTCTCAACAGAGTGTGAATTGAAGCTATATTGATTGGCGTATCATTTTGTCCCCTTATTTCAATAAAGTCCACAAATATTGCTGAGGATGTAATTTGACTCCTCATCCCAAAGATGATGATACTGAACAACATCAGCATGGGCATTGACTTCTGGGATACAACACTCCTGACCAGCCACAATGTGGATGACAAGATTGCTGTCTTCTGAGCACAATAGTTTCAGCCAGTTTTCAACATCTCCAACAACATCCATCAACACATCCATCCATTTCAACACATCCATCCAGCCCTTGATTATTCAGCTTCCAGATGAGAATGCTATAGGAGGTGGTGTCAAAGGCCTTACTGAAGTAAAGTTATGATATACCCATGTACATACCATAAATAGGTGCTTTCTGTCTGTTTTCACATATGGTCACTTCATCACAGAAGGTTATCAAGCTGATCCAACAGGATTTATCCCTGATGGATTGGCACTAACTGCTCCTAACCACTTTGTCATCCATGGTGACGTTGAATTGCTCGGGGCTTGTTCTGTAATGTCTCCAGGAACAGAGGCAAAACTGACAGACACATTCATCCCAAGTTCACTCTCTGGTCAGTCCTAAGACAGGAGTAACACTACCCTTTTCCCAGTTATTAATAATTCTCCCATGCAGCATTAATTTCATCAATGATTCAGAACAGACTAAAAATCACATCAGCCAACCGATTCAGAATCTGGGTGAATCCTACTCATTTTGGGCTGACTCTATCCAAATCATATGACATTATTATTAAAACCTATGAGTCTCAGAGATCAGTATCAGCCAGGCCAGAGCACTGAAGGTTTGAATTTTGAATGGAGCTACCTGTCCATTTGGGACACATTTGGGGACACATTTAGGCTTAATTGAGTTTTATTTAATGGTCACTGAGGCCACTAGGCATTTTTTTATTCTTGTACTAAAATTCCATTCTGACAATAGTTTTGTTTCAGCATTTTCAATAAGATTTTCCTTGTTGTTTACTATTTGTGTATGCATTTTACTTTCTCTGAAATTTCATTTGTAGAAGTGAAAAAGTCTCTAGAACAGTTGAGATTTTTGTACTATAAGAGATACTATTTTGAAAACACCAGAAGCCTTGGAAGAAAAAATAAGAATGCTTTTCAGAAGAGCATGAAGTTCCAATTGCTAGGCTCCTCAAATACTAATTTATTCTAAGACTTTAAAATTCCTAAGCATGATGATAAAACTCTTGTTTTTATTAGAAATTTGATTGGCCAAAGTCCATTTAAAAAACCGTGACTTCCCAATAGATGAATAGTTGTTTAATCAATTATGTACAAAGGGTTTAATTGAAGGGAAGCTGGTTGATTTTACTGAAATTCTGGTTTTGGTAAAGTTCTAATCTTCCAAAAGTATTCCTTAATATGATTCTGGTTTTTGCAAAGAGATAACTGCTGCTTCTTTCCTTTAATAGTTGTGTGAAGCATAAAAAATGTTTAGAAATAGTTTCTTCAGCAAGAAAAATCAAAAAGATAAAAGGTTATCCTTGTTTCTCATGCTACAAATAAATTTAAATCAGCCTTTGCAGAATGCTTTAGCCAAATACTTGTGAAATGTTCTGTTGATGGAAAAAATTAATTGATTTTATATGCAACTTTATGCAACTTTTTTCTTTGAGACTTTGAAATCCACGTCTACCTAGATTCCTATAATACAATTTTCCTCATTAATCTGCAACTGTTAGCAAATTATATAATGAGGTTCTCAATTTTGCAGGAATGCATATAATACTATGTGACATGTTGCCAAGGGACACTGTAATAATTGAAAATATTGGATGCAGAGATGGGTCCTACAAAGGCTTTGGAGACAGAGTGGATAGACTTGGTATCATTGGCCATGGGGCCACATGCTGCTGGGTGCTAGTCAGTATGAGCTGTAACCTTGGATCTTCCTATCCTAGCAGCCAAGACTGTAATAATATAGAATCCTAAAAGTGTTGAAGTTCCTCTTCATAGAGCTATTCTTTCTGTGCTAGCTGCATGAGAAACTTCTCCATTAGTAAAACTAAGGTTGCCAGTGTCTGGGCTTGAGGTCTGGGGTTGCTTATGCTGTTTAGTTGTTGGGAATTAACAACTGTCTGGACTGGCCCTGGGTCTGGTGACACCCTCTCAAAAAAAAAACCCCTTGACTTTGACATCTAAGACCTGTCAGAAACCCTCCTGGGGGAAATTTGGGTGCAACCACCCTTTTTAGGGTAAGAGAGTTTGGCTTTAAATATATAAAGCACCATGTTAGAGGGCCTAGGGGTCTTAGCTGAGTCTCTACTAGCACTTGATCTTTCATAATGATTTTATTCAAAGTAGGTTTATTAGAGAAATCTCCACCATTAAGTTTTTTAGAGATGTCCATACTGAAGGTCACTGGCACAATACAGCACCCTCATACCATGCCAGTCACTGACACTGAGAACACACTTGGGCACCCCACTTACATTACAAACCAGAGAAATATGACCAGAAAGGTCTTTTTTGCATTCCTCCTAGAGGCTCTTTGTCTGCAGCCCAACTCAACCAGCCACGCTCCTTTGCTGTCCAGACTGGATGGTTCATCAGTGAGTAGCAATATTTTGGTATTTGTCACATTCAGGAACAACAGATTGACTGAATAATTTGGAATTACTGCCAACTTGATGGAAGTCTGCAAATAGTGCAACATGTCTTATCACATATCACATCCATTGTAGGATCAAATTGCCATCCATATGAGGGCAGTTAGCTTCCAGATGTTAAAGGAGCAAATCAAACTTTCAGGATTATACCGGGATTTTTTCCAAATTAGAAGGGACCTTTTTTGTGTGTGCAGATGGCAGCAAATGATCTGTTGGAGTGAATGTGCAAAGCTGCTTTAATTTGGTGAACCTGTGCCAAATTACCCTAGCAAAGATTATGGTTGTGGGAGAGACAGAATAATATTAAAGCAATCTCCACAGTTATAATTTGTTTGTTTTGAAAAGGAAAGCATTAGTTCGTATTTGATAGGGATCATTTCTAGTTTAGGACATTATTACATTTTAACAGTAATGTTTTTCACTATGACAAGCAGAGATAATTAAAACTATCTTGAATATCCAGCATGAGATGTCTTCTTGTTTTCCTTTTATGGGAAAAAGGAACCTTTTAGAAGAGAAATTGATAAAAAGCTCTTCTTCTTTATAGGGGCATAGAATGAAATAAGCCTGTAAGTAAATTAGTTAGATAATCTTTAAGAGCTTAATGAGAATATGAAATCAACTATTATTCTTACAAACCAAGTAATGTAAGACATATGACTTCCCTAATTAAAAGCATAGAGCAATAGAGCTATGACAGAAAAAAATAAAGGTAGAAAACTCAGTAAGACATTTTGTGGAACTTTTGATGAAAACACTGTTCTAACTGACATAAAAATAGTCTGACATATCCTAAAATGTAATTTATATAATAAAAATATTGTTATAAGACCTATAAATGCTTTGATTTATTATTGATAAATGCTTTTTACAATTTCATAAGAACTCTTGTTTTATCCCATTGCCATCTTTATTTTTTTGTACATCAAATCATATCTTGTGCTTTCAAAAACAAGCATGCCACCAATGTGGTCTTTAAACCTGCAGATAATCTCTTTATTTGAAAAATATCTCCAAAGGTAATCTCTTATCTGCTGGTGGCAGAATTGCATTTTCAATTCACTACACCTAAAAACTGCCTAAGAATACCAGAACAGCCTTACTGGTTTTCATTAAAGCTCCAGGTAGGCCAGCATTCTGCCCATAAATGGACATCAGGGAAAAAGAAGATACATACAAGCCTGTTGTATAATATTTTCCCCTCAAAATTTTTCACCCTCTTCCTACTTCCATTTCAGGGAACTTTGTGGTTTGTCTATTTTGTTTACCTCTAAATGGACAGTTTTACTTCACTGTGGAACAGTCAGAGCTCCATTGATTTAAATATATTTTTAAAAACATATGTCTATTTGATCTTCTGATTATGAAGTTTTGCATGAGTTTGTCAAGACAGTATCTGCCTGTCATGCCTGTTAAATTTCTGTTATGTTGCATCAGATGCCACAAACTTGTCAATATCCCTGACTAGTGTAGTCCATGAACAAGTCACAACTGAAATTCAGATTGTTCTTTGAACATGGAAGTGGATGATATAACTTGCAACACAGATAAAAGTGATATTATTTCCAAACTTTACTTACTTATATGCTACTGCTTATGTCATTGCACAGTAATATAATCACAGTCTCAATTATACCATATCTTCCCTTAGTATTACATTGTATTACAGTTGTGGTGAAAAAGGTCAGTCTTTCACACTCATAATAAGAGACATCATCTCTGAGGGAGAAAAGAAATACAGAATCCCTTACTGTACTTGTGATTGTTCTTTTCAGGCCACTTCATGAATAAAACTGAATAAAAACATTGATGATCTCACAGAGGGGGACAAAATTATGCGGATATTAGAGCTATTGACACACTTCAGAACTCAAGAAAGTGAGATGATTTAATTTTTATCATCTCTAACTCTCTGGTAACCTGCCCCTCTGGCTCCTCTGCATTTCATTTCCATGAGCTGAAGCACTGCTGCACTCCCAGGCAGTGTGCAGGGGTGAAGGTGGGGTATGGATTGCGTGTGTCTGTAGAACTGACAACATGCCTTGGGAGATTTAAGATTCATAACATCTGCTTAGGGCACTCAGCCTGCAAAGAACAGCAAATCTTAAGGCTGTGCAACAGGAAATACTAAACAGCTCCTAAACTCAGTTGAAACCTAGTTGCACTTGTGATCCAGAACCCAGAATCCTGAGCACAGGTCCTTGATAGAAGAAGAAGAAAGGAGCTTTTGGGGGGAACGTGAGGAGGGTGGTGACCTGAAGCCAGGGTGGAGCTTGTCCTCACTCTCCTGACTCTCTTTGCCCTGGGCAGTGCAGATCCAAGTTGGCTGCCTGGGAACTGGCTTGTCAGGCTCCACACTGGCAGAGTCACTATGGGAGAACAACACCAGGGTGGAGGTGAGGCCACTTGTTTAACCCCTGCAGGCTGGATTTGCCCTGCAGGCTGTAACCAAAGTTAGGGGCTGTACCTACAGGTGTCAACAACAATTCCTAAATGAAATCAAAAGTGACAAGGGGTAACAAAACTATGGAATCCATAGACAGAAATGGCCAGTTATTTCAAATTGATTGGACAGCTGTTCAAAAGGCAGATGCTTTTTTACTTGTGTTGCTAAAGCTGGCTTAAACATTTACAAACTCCTTTTTTTCAGACACTGCACTGGCATTTTCACAAGAGCTTTATAAGATGATAAATTAAAATTCAGTTCTACAATAGGGCCATTTTCTGAATCCTGGGATATATCAGGCTTAAAAAGCAAATTTCAAAAACTGTTTCTCATCCAACTGCATCTGTAGTGTCATGAAGCAGACCTCATCTGGGTGTCAACTACAAGGAAATATGAGAGTGAAATAAATTACAGATTTATTTTCATCTGCACTAGCTCATTAATGTAAAGGGGAGCTATATGGATATAATTAGATGGGACTATGAGAAAAGTTGGTCAAAAGAGAAAAGATCTTTGATGAGAAAATTCTGACAGCAGAATTTTCTCTGAATGCTGGGAAAACTGTGAATTGTATGAAATTTTTATCCTTGGTTAACAAATATTCTGGCCCAACCCCTCTGAATTTTCCTAGACAGTACTTATATTTCTATGCTTTTGCTTTTGAAGCTAGTCAGGATGCTAAAAGGAAGAGGAGGCAGACATTTATTTCTTTCAGTTGAGTTCTGACAGAAGTATTTCTAAGATGCTAAAACTGCCTCACAATGAGCTGCAAAACTGCACATGTTTTGAAGATAGTAATAATGAAGAATAAGAGAGACATTCATAACACTGACCAGATATTTTCTCCTTTTTCTTCTTCCTCTGTCACCTTCCATGCAGAGTGGTCTGTTTTCCACTGAAATGTTGCCCCATCACATACTAAACTACTCTAAAAGGTGGAGTAACTCTGATATGACCTGGTTTTCTCAGTAATCTCTAGTAAAGACATTTAAAAATATATTAACTTGTTGTTGATATTAAAAATTTCATCTGGATCCTTGGCACATCTCTATACAAAAGTTATACTTGGTTCCTTCTTCAACTTCTGTAGAAGTGTTCCAGATTTACACTCAGCAGATGTGAGATGAGAATCTGGCCGAGTATGTCAACACGTCAGGGAAAAGAAACATCTGGGCTCGAAGCTGATCTATAAGATCTTTTTCACAATGCCCAAGAAAGCAAGGAAACGCTAGTAGCAGACACCCCCAGCCTGCCAAGATTCTGCAAAAAATGATGGAGTATTCTTGGTGAAAAAGATTGTGCAGTGGCTGTAGTGCAAAGTACATGTTTTATTATCTAAATATGTGTTTTCACATTTAAGAAGAAAAAAAGGACCATGTGAAAACTGGCGTGCTTTATCTTGCAGAGGAACAGATTGCTGTTTTGGCTGACTGCACATTTAGCATTACAAATCACATTAAAGTCAAATTCATTATCACTTGATTTGTGTACATAAAAACAAGGGCAACCATATTTTGCTGCAGGCATTTTTTACAACTTTTAAACTAGAAGCAACCATGGATATGGCTGCCTACCTTCATTTTCTATGCTGAAATTTTTTCCTCCTTTCAGACAAAACAGGAGACCTCCTGCAGCTCTCTTTTTGACAAAACGCAGAGCAAACAGCAATTTGTCTAGATAAAACATTTAGTAATTTGTAAAATCAGAGTTGACTGAAAATTTTCACTCAATAATTGCTAAAAGAACATTGAGCTCTTGAAGAGGTTCCTTGCCTGTTAAGAGAACTGAATTAGTTTCAATTGAAAAGAGTCAGACTTAAAAAGGAGGGATCTTCGAAGACAAAATGCTGGCAGCAGAATTTTTCCTGAGTCTTGGTGAAATGTTTCATATTTTGTATGAAATTGCCAACTTTGCTTGAGTAGGAGTTTTGTTAAATACCTGCATCACATCCTATTTGGACTTTACGTAACCAAATCAGGGATGGTAAAACATATTCTATCAAATTTGCGCTTAGCAGAAAACTGAATTTTATCAGAAACATTTATATATTTCAAGTGTCTGTTTTCCATAGAAAACCTGACCTTTTGCCAAAGTTCCTGCACCAAAAACTTTGTTGACAACCCCCAGTTCTTTTTTCTCAGCTGATAGCTGTCTGAGTTTTAAGTTTTGACAAAAAGCTGACATTTTCCAGAGATGCATTTTGCTTTTTGTTATGAGACTAAGACTGTATTACAATAATTCCATTTCATGTTTTTATCATGTCTCCTCCAATCTACCTCTTTTCTAAACAACTCCAAACTTTTCAGTCTCCCTTCACAGAAGATTTTCATGGCCCCACTCTTTCTCAGAATAGTGCATTTCTGCAATATGTTGATGGTGAAGGTATGAGCGGTACAGGACACTTCATTAGCAAGGTAAACCAACTTATGAACGTCAGAATAACTTTTCTTTAGTCTCCTCCAACACTGCCTCTTTAAGATTTCATCATTTCTGCTGTCTGTATAACTTCTTTTCCCCAGAGAGCTGGCTCCTGACAGAGGTAGCTCCTGAACACCTACGTTTATCTCCTGAATTGACATTCATTCAGTAACATGTGCTGCAAGTAATTCTCTTTCAGTTTGCATTGTTGCACCTGTCAGCACCGAATTGTTGCACAGGTCAACATGCTCATTCACAATCCATGATTAAGACCTAGGGAGAGTCAAGATTTGTGCTTGGTCTCAGTTTAATCAGCTCTCCCCTAATGTTTTGACGTGTGGCTGTATGTATTCAGTGTAAAGTTACTTTACTTTAGATGTCTTCTCTAGTCTTGGATTTCCTACCTGCCTTCCCAGACTGCAGCCCCTTCACCGAAGGACTACGCCTGTGTAACACTTTCAGTATAAAAGAAGCAATCATACTAAAAGCTTATATTAGGAAATATAGGAAGCAGCATCAGGAATGTTGTAGAGTAAAAAAATTATTATTTTAACAGTAGGCAATCACTTTTGACAGATTGGATAGGGAATTTTTTTCGGGAGTCCTAATTAATGAATAGCCATTACTGGATATGTAGTATTTCATCCATTAATAATTTCATTGATATTTATTTATTAATTATTTCTACAACTAAAACTTATTTAAAGCTAGGGATTGTAAAGAAAAAAAGCCCTAGATACAGTTTTTGAATTAAGTAATAGATTATAAAAAGAAGGGTTTGGGGTTTTTGTGGCAAGAAGAGAGAGTAAAGCTCTAAAGAGAGGTAATTCCTCTAATGAACCCAAGAATGCCTGCAGTAGTGTTCCATTTTAATAAAATACTTAAAATTACAAAGAATAATTTACAGAGAATTTTCTAGCATTTTAATTGATACAATGATAAAAAGAAATCTTGTCTTAATTGCAGATATCAAAATGTAAGACATTTTGTGATATCTCTGATGTTTCATATATCTTTTTTTCATCTACAAAAGAGTCTGTTTAATAAAATTTGAATTAACATCTATAAGAAAGGTATTTATAAGTTCTCCAAACATGTTATTGAACACACCAAATTACTGCTCTTCTCTGTGCCACATCTTATGGCATTCAGTTCTGTTGTCAGCATCCATTAATCTTTTTTTAATACTAGGATGCAAAATTTTACCTTTCAGTTGCAGATGCCTGTATAAAATGCTGAATTGTTGTCATATGAATTTGAAATAAAAATCTTTATTTCTGTTCTTTCTGTTATCTGGATAGTATTTTATCCAACACCCTCTCTGATATTCATGGCATAGAAACTATGCAAAGTCTGCTTTTTCCTTTTTGACTTCTGAAAGAGAAGGCTCTTTTGATTCAATTGTTATTAAAGAGGTTTGACCTTGGCCATGACTGTGTGCCAGTTGATGGCTGGTATCAGCTAAAACAAAAAAATGATAAAGCAGAAGGAGGTATCAAAAAGCTTGCATTCCAGAATGGTCTGGATTATTCAATTTTGAGTTAGCAACAGCAAATTTACCAGATTAATTCTAGGATAATACATGTATACTTTTATATTTGAAGGTCTAAAGTGTGACTTGACTATCAAAGATATTGCCAACATATAGCTCAGTTCAATGGAAATTCCAGGCTTTTGGGCTAGATGCACAGAACACTGCTACCTTGTAATCAGAATACATCTGTACTGCACATTGCAGTTTGGCTGCCACAAGCAATCCAGCTGCTGAGGAGCTGGGCAAATTAGCCTGTGTGGGACACCCCACTAATGCAGCTATCATGTGTCTGATAATCTGTAACACACCCCAGCATGAGATGCAATGTTTCTATTCCCTGGCACTGCAGTGGACAGGTTTTAGGCTCCTGCCATCTCTTGGGACATCACAAGACATGAATTAGTTACAGACTGTCAATGGAGCATCTGGAAAGAGAGGAGTGCCAGCACTCCACACTGATAATAAATAACCTAGGCCAGCCAACAGGAAACATTACACAAAATCCCCTGCTAAGATTTGGACATTTTGGCTTTGCAACAGTGAGAAATTTCACTTCATCTATGATTCATAGACATTCCTGCTTTAGAGTTCCTTTGCTTAAGGAATGAGTGGAGGATCAAGGTCAAAGGAGGAGTGCAGTTGTTACTGACTGTTTCCATGTAGCCTATATTATAACATCCACTTACCATCAGGAGACCTGGCTACAGGTTCATATTCTCCCTAAATGGATTTAAACTCACATCACCTGCTTCATAGGAGAGAGTCTTTATCCTATACCTAGAAGGTACAGAGGGACTGTTCATGCCTTGCCAGGACTTATGAACACCAGTAATGACACTTGGCCCTTGTGGTTCAGTAGCTGATAGAAGTTGAATGCAAATGTCTAGACATGAATTATAAAAATTTTTCACCAAAAAGCTCCCAGTTTTCCACTTTTTACTGGTCAGGACATTTGTGAGCAGACAAGATATCTATTGAAGTTATTTCTCTTTCTGGGAGTAATTAAGCCCTCATCAGGATAGGGCAGAAAAAAATAACATATCTTCAGGCCTTTCTTAAACCAAATTTCTTCTTTTTCAGCAAAGTCAGATTGCAGAGTGTATGAAAGACTAAGCTTCTTGTGTGACTGCTAGTGTGGAAGGAATAAGTCCTCGTTCCCTGGGAGTAAATTAATTTGTTTGCTTATCTCTTGAATAATGGTTTGTTTGATTGCAGTTTGTCAGATTTGTGGTTTGGCTGCAGTTTTGGGTTTGCAGAGTCTGTTTGGGGCTGTCTGTTGAGAGTAGGAAAAACATCTTGCAGCTTGAGGGGTAAAAAAGCCCTTCTGCTTTTAATCACTGCCAACAGTGTTAATATTTTGTTAGCTGCCAAGGCTCTGTGACAGGGTAAGGTTGACCAAGGTAGATGTTCCAGAAGCCAGAATTAGCAGCAACAAAGGGTGACTTGCAAAGACAGAGCATTGTCCTATCTGTATTCAAGATGAGGGGAAAAGCAAAGAAGAAAAGGATGAAAAAGCAGCACAGAAAAAGTGTGAATGGATTTTATATTCTTGCAGATAGATTTTGAAAATCAAAAGTGTGCAACTATTTTTTCCCTTGTTTAAAAAATTATCATGGTATGTGTGGGGTCACAGAATTTCACTCCAAGAGGCTGTTGTGTATTTTCTGAAGGCATGTGATTTGCATGTACTACAGTATACTTTGGAAAACAGATGTGATCCAGTTTAAGGCACAGCACTGTACATACCATTTAGGGAACCCACATGACAGTGATTCTGTACCTATAAGAGATCAGGGTTTTATGTCTGAATCACAACACGTAGTGCATCCACTTTCCCATTATGTGAGCTGTGGAAAGTGAATCTCAGTACAATGTAGTAAGTTAATGGACAGTTCTCTGGGGTAACTCAGCTTTTTTTTTTTTTTCAAAAACAGCCTCCATTTTTGGGGATGATCTTACCTGAGAGTCTTGCTGAATCAGGCTGCACTTATAACTCTCCTTGCAGGACCAAGGTGACATCCTGGGCAACTGGTAAAGCAGTTGAAATTTTGGGTGCTAAACACAAGCCTCAGTCCTGGTCTTAGACTTAGCAGACTTAGATCCTTTCAGTGCACTTTCCATTGGATATATGATAATCATCTGTCCTGTGTACACACCAATGCATTCTGGGTGCACTTTTGAGATGAACTAGCCAAGCCCTCTGTGGTTTGGCTCTGAGGAAAAATCCCTTCAGAAACCCATCCCAACTGGCAGTACTTAAGATAGAATATCATGTTTTTTTCTTTACACACCCTTTGAGCCTTATCCTTGAAAGATTTTTTTTCACATATCTCCATGCTCTTGTGTAGCAGCTCAGTTTCATGACATGGAAAGAGCCCCACAGCTGTCTGTCAATAATGAGACACAATGATACAACTTCATTTTTTCTTTTTTTTTTTTCTTTGTTGTTTTTCCCTATGGTCCCCTTTGTCCTGCAGATTCTACTAGTATAGTTCTCACTACCATCTTTTTAATCCCAGATGAATGGGCTTCTCCATCCCAGCACTGAGAAGGCTCTGGGATGCTGACCGTGGAAATAACAATACAGTTTAGGATTTGTCAAGGGAAACAGCAGAAAAAATTTTAAACAAAGGATTTTGGAAAACTGATGCTAGAAAAAACATGTAATAGGAACCAGGAAAAATTTAGAATCTATTTAGTTCCTGGGATCACAGAACCAGACTTGATCCCAGTTGCTTGCAACCTGTTTTTTTCTACTGAGTTTTCTTCTCTGGAAGCTAATGGAAGTTAAGTGGACTGTTTGCTTAGGAAAGTGTATTAGGCATGGACTGGGGAAACTGTGCTTATGAAGTAGGTGACTGAGTAGAGTGTGTGAGGTGTTTCGGTAAGAACCAGGTACCAGTCAAGATCTCCCACACAGTGTGCTAAGGTCTCTCATAACCTGCCTCTGCTTCTTCTGTCTTTTGTCCTGTTCAGGGCTAGTATACAAGTGTAGTCGAGTACAGCTGCAGCTGTGACTTGGCTCTGGCCCAGGACAATAGCAGGGCAGTACACCTCCTCTGAGCCAAACCATGTTTGCTTGAGTACTCTCTTCACGGCTCCCATGCTTTTAATTTCATAGATTACCCATCCACTTGGCCAAAGATCAGGCTCATATGTCCAGGCAGCTGACTTTGACTGCAGATGTCCAGACTGTTCAAAGAGAAAATAGAAATGGTCATGGTAGATACCCCAGCTAAATGAATAACCTTTGTCCTAGGCTGTCGTGGATCCCAGCTGACATATTCTCTGTCTGCATCAGTCCTGGTAGGACTGATAGGTTCTGTCAGTGTGATCCCGTGTCTGGCTGCTGTCCCAGTGAGAATGGAGGAGAGCTAGTAACTGCTGCATGCTCTCTTCAGACTCTTCCATTACTGGCTCCAGTACATGGAGGACAAAGCTTCAACAGACCCATGGTGAACCCTGGGGACCATCAGATGCAGATGTTACCTCTGGCAGAAAATTCTCCCTGCTTCTTTATCACCCATGTGACTGCAGGGGTATGCAAATATTTTTCCAACAGCATGCAACCTTCCTATATAGCACAAAATGCTCCAAAATACTGAAAGCATTGTGAAGCAAAAAATGTGCTGCATGGAGAAGCCTATTATCACAGGAAAGATCTGGCTATACTCACTGCCTATCTCAGGCTGAAGTATAGCTCTATAACTGCTGACACACTAGCTGCAAGGAGAATAATAAGTGATGATGGTGATGGGCAGAACTGACATCAGTCCAATCTCTTTTCCTTTCTCCAAGTACTCTTAATGAGCAGGAAAAATCATCATTCTTGCTCTTCATGTATGTATGTATCTACAGTTTGAATGCAATATATTTTCCTATGCAACTCCAGTAAAATAAGCCAGTGAGGGCTTTTTGTTGGAAAGGAACAGTAATGGGACTGTGATTCATATTTTCCCAGGGTGAAACAAATATAGACAGTAGTTGAAGCCTCCAAATGTGACAGACACTAGGTCCTGGAGTAGGAAATTTTTTTCTGAGATTGAAAGGGTTTAGGTAGCAGAAGGCCAGTTCCCAGTCACTGACAGAAGAGCAGGGACAGAATTGCCAGCAACACTGGACCGTTCTATTGGCAAAATGCCTAAGAGCTGGCTGTATGCTTAGGAATGATAGGAAAAAAGAGAGGTCTCAAAGGCCTTCAAAAATGATCCAGAGTTTGTCCTCAGATGCCCTTGTTTCCTCAAAGAGGGCAACACACAGGAGGCTTGAAATCTCAAACCTCTGCATCTGAGCACATTGCAATTGGCAAGTTTTCATACCTGCAGAATGTCTTCCCATCATCCCTACAGCCATTCTTATCCTCAGTATATATTAATCCTTCTTCAGAACCTCTGGCTTAATTAAACACAGCTCATTGTTTAGTCCTATACCAATAAACAAAACAAAGCCAGGACCTCTCTCATGGCCCAGAACACAGGAGGCTTTGATGGCTAAATTTTTCCCTCCTCTACAGGAAAACAAGGATGGCCTCAAGTGTGGTTCTAGACCAGTCCCTGGCCAACAGTATTTTCACCAGTGGAAGAAGTTCATCTGGCTCAGGCCAAATCCGTGTCAAGGGGAGTGTGAACTGTTGAACAGCAGGGCAGGACTCAGTGGAACCCTACGACCCTGCAGGAGGCCAAGAAAACAATGCACAACCATAGCACAACACACAGCCCCTTTGCATGTGCTGGCAAGAGCAGACCTGAGAAGAGTCTCCCTCTAGAGCTCCAGCAGCTGCTTTAGATCTACCCACCTTCATTCTGGGTTGGGATCAGCGTAGTGGTGGGATTTGGGTTAGTGTAAATGAGGCACACGTGGCCGTGATCTGGCTTAAATCCAGTCCCTGTCGCTGTGATGATAACCATGGTGTTGTAGCTAACGTTCAGTCACGTGGCACTGGCAGAGTTGGAGGCAGTGGGCCAGCAGAGATCTGCAGCTAGGGCCATGACTATAGATGGAAACCAAAGACAAAGAGAAATAAAGGGCCCCATGCCTGCATATAAAAGATGCAAAGCTGCTTCCAAGGAGAATGGCTGTGGGCAAGTAGGCAGAAAGAAAGCAAGAAGGGGTTGTGAGAAGGCTCGCAGTCTATCTGTAGGAGGTTCACTAGCTGTGGGAGATCTGGCATGGTCAAACAGCCCTGACTTAGCATAAAGTTTGCTGGCACAAAGTCATCTCATCAACATTTTTGAAGTACTATAAACTTGCTTTGCTGGCTCAAGTGTAAGTTTATCAGCACTCTGCATCATGTAGGGGGAGTGTTCTTATTCCAGTGGAGTCTGGATTTAATCTACAGCCAAACCATAGACAGAGCCAGTGAGAACTGTAACAGAACAAGAAAATGGATATGTGTACTAATGGTAAAAATTGAGGGAAAAAAGTCATTACAACATGGGGGAGCATACTGGCAAATATAAGTGCTGAGAAGAGAAAGGAAAAGTGTCCAAAATTCCAAGTGATTATAGAGGCATGATGCTATACGCAGCATATACAGCTCCTATGGATATCAAGTGCAGAGCATGCTGTGACAAATGTTTTGCAAATGGCTGAGTAGAAGTTGAAATATATAGCCTTCACAGTAGGAAAGACAAGTGAAAAACACAGTGAATGAGCCTGTGATATGCTCCTTGTGATCCTTAATGTTCATGTATCAGACCAACAATTCCCAGCAGGCCAGAGAAATTTCAGTGTTTCTAATTTAGTGAAATTCTCTCCTGCTTTCTTTCACTATTGCTTCTTTATTACTACTGGGCCATGCAGCTAAGCAGAGGACCCACTCTGGTGCCATCTGAATCTTCTCAAAGATATTCTGTAGATTAAAGTGCATGAAAAATTGCCCCATTCCCCAGTTTATCAATTCCGTTTTTCCTGCAGGTAAGAAACATTTTTTTGTTATTCAGATATCTTAGAATATGCTGAAATCAAAACAGGCAAAGCCAAGAAGAAATTGCCAGTATTCATAACATCCCAGACAGACAAAGCAGTTGATAGTGTTTATAAACTGTTATGTGGGGGGGAAAAAAAAAAAAAAGAAAAAAAAGGAAAAAAAAACACCCTATTTCATTTACTCTTACTACATTTGTGTCAGAAAGGTCTCTGCCTTATGCAGGTGACTCCTGGTTTTGAAAAGGTTCCAGCTCCTGGATACCTGTTACACATCACTTGGAGAGGCAATTTCAGGAGGTTCCCTACAGAAACATCCATCACCTCAGGCCCACCTTGCAGGATTTATCTTGAGATAAACTACTGAATACACCATGATTTTCGATGTGTGGAGAATGCTAATGCTAGGAGAAAAACCCCCTTTAAATTCCCAGAGGGACTCAGACAAGTATTTAATTCTAATAGTTGTTCTGTTCCTTTCTTAATTGTGTGATATTTTGATTGTACCTGTCTGTTAAGTAGAGCGTTGTTTCATAATCTTGGACTATTAGACTACTGGTAATCTGGAAAATAAAGTGGTCTACACTTACATCCTGGTAGAACTTGTCCTTGTTTGGTGACTCCCTGACAGGTGTCAACGTGGAATGGGTCTTTCACTGGATCTTCTATATCAATTTCTGTGTTTTACAAAGAATAACTACCATAAACATCTAATTAATGTCAACACATGTTGGAAGGTATTGGCTTGAAATGGGAATGGGAAATTGGTACTTGTGTAAAGTGGAAGAAAACAAAGAAGTAGTTACAAAGCATATCATACTACAAATTTTCAGTAAAGAAAGAACAGGAAGTTTATAATCCCCACAATCCTTTTGTACTGACTGACCTTTCTTCATATCTTAGACAATTCCCCAACAAGCAGCCCAGCTGTCATAAAAATTTCAGGCCATCTGAAAAAAATAAACTTAATTAATTTCTTTGGAAATCATTCTGGACTCAGGAGATGTGTCTCAAGTTATTGTCTCAAACTTGGTCCTGTTGCAGATGACACAGTTGCATGGAGAAGGTTTTCACCTTCCCAGGATTGAAAACAGATTGTACAGGAACAGTAATGTGATCTCAAGGACAAGAGTACTGGAACTGTATAAAAAGCTGTAACACAATGTTCAAAAATCAATGACAATTTAGCAAAGTTCGAAGACAAAGTTTCCATGAGGTGACTAATTTTAATTTTATCCTGAAAAAATCAGTTAAAATTCTTCTTAAAAAGTAAGATACGGTTCTACAGGAGACTATGCCGTACTAAATTCAGCTGTCTAGTTGTTAGATTATAACTAATTATAGTTTTTAGATTGTTTAAATATTTTTGTTGTGGCTTTTTTTTCCCTAGGATATAGTGTTATCTGAAATAGTACAATTTTGGATATTCTAATGAAGACAGATATTACTTTTATACCTGCACTGGTTTAAAGAGATAAATAATGCAAAGTTTGGAGAGACATGTAATACCTACTGCCAGATCAACAAGCAGAACTGGGAAAAAAAAAATCTTTGGATAGACTGCTTTTCTTCAGTCATAAGAAATGTTTGTGTGAAAACCTGTGAATTTCCTATGCTATTTAAGTTTTTTTAAGGGCATATAGTTGAATGACTGATAAATAACACAAAATAGAAGACTAAGCCTGAGATACCAGATAGATTGCTGAATATATAGAAAGGAAGAGAAAACAAACAAGATAAAAACAAGGAATCATTGTAGAAACATGTGGTTTTTATGGTACTTTTTTTAAGAAGGGGTTATGAGTGTGAAATATAAAGCTGTCCACAAGCATTTTCAATGGCTTATTTTCATGATATTTCATGTGAACATATCCATTCTAAGCCACATTTTTGTATAATGTGACTTATGCAAAATGTTTTAAATAATTATTTTAAGACAAAAGTGTTTCGGATTAGGAAAGGGAGTCAAGAGTTATAAAGTTCATTGGAGAAATTTGATTCAAATTTCATTCCATGAAAGTAAAATTGTAATGGAGTGAAACTAGGCACTGGAAAAACAATATTTACTTTTTCCTGTCATGGAAACAGCTATGAAAATCACCTGCTGTTGCGGGACTCAATGAGCTAATAGATGAACCTTTTCTTTCAATTGTGAGGTCAATCCTCAAGAGTACACTGATGTTTTCCTGATGAAATTGCCTCACAAACAATACCAAATTTAATTGAGTTATTGGTATGTTTATTGACACAAGCATCAAATGACTTTGTCTACATGAATTATTGGCTGCTCCAAACATTCACAACATGTCTGTTTCCCTGAGTGAAAATCAAACACAATTTATCTCATGTTTAACCTTTAGAGTGTTGGATAAAAGTGACAGGAGCTATGATGCTTGCAATAAGATGCAGATGGCAACTGTCTGATGGCAGTGGTTTAGTTTGCTCCCACCTCCTGGCTATGAAGTTCATGGACTTGGAGGCCAGCAGCTGACCTGGGTGCTCCAGCAGGACTGCAGCAGGCAGGGCAAGCTTGCTGTGCTGCACTGACTTGCAGATGACCAGAGTTAAAACCTGGGAGACAGCAGCACTGCCTGCTTATTGCTGCAGAATAATTTAAAAATGATAAAAATTAATTTCAAATCTCGAGTGAATATACTGGGAGGATGGTAGGGAAAAGCTGATCACCATTCATGACTGTTGGAGAGGCTGTGATGTCCTCTATACACCTGTCCAGTCAACACTCCAACTGCTTCCAGACTGATAAACACATATAAAAGACCTTATAATAACATAACTAATTAATGTATGTGGTTTAAACTACCTGTAGATGCACAGTGGAGTTAAAACTGGGTGGAAAAGACTTGAGCTGTGTGATGCCTCCAGAAAGAAACAATACCTTTATCAACACTGAGATGTGAGAAAGACTGGAAAAATCTCCAGCAATGTCCAGGGCTGAAAGAGAGCCACCATTGTTTTGTGTAACATGCTAAATGCTCTCATCTCTGGATGCCCTGTCCTTGGTGCTCAGGTTACATGGGGAAGGTCTTGGAAAATGTTCTTTAGAACAAAAGCCAGAGGTAGGTGTTGTATTATGTCTGTACTGAGCTGGTATACATCTATGTAGGTGAGTTGCAAGTCTACCTATGATAGTATTTAAAACCAGAATCATTTGCTGATTTGTGAGAAATACCTATCTTCTAATGACCCTGTGATTATTATTTGATCCTTAACTGCTTGGTGTTTATGAATGCAAAAACAACACCCATTAATACATTCTTGAAAGAAAATGAAGTTATTTAAAACAGAGCATATTTTCAGAATAATTCAGGGTATTGTTATTATTATTTTGCATCCTGACTAGCCAATACCTTAATTTTAGGCATACACTGGTCTCAGTTGAGCTATATCACTAAACCGAGGTCAGACAGGGCAGTAGAGGCCTTTTGTCTTCAGATTTCAGGTTGTATATAACTGCTAATATTATGGCAGATATTCGTGCACACATTCATAATTCCAGTTTGTACACAAACCCATGGTTCGCTGTATTTAATTTCCCTCTGTAGCTGAACTTACCTGAAATCAAAAATATGTCCTCTAGCACAATCCAGACTTCATGTATCCCTTCAGGAGATAAGGGATACAGTTGTTTTATATATATATATATATTTATATCCTTTGTATTAGATGTTATTTAAACATTTCAAAATATATAATTATACAGAACGGTTGCTAGCTATTGTATTTTCCTGATTTTGCAAAATAACGGCAAACTATATTCGTTCTAAAGACTTCAAAATAGCTACTTTTCCACCAGGAAATTGATTCTTTGCTCCTTTGACTTTCCTAAAAGCAGTGAAAGCACAAGGCCATACATAATACACAAATTTCTAAACAGTTTCAATTTCTAAGCTTTAAATTACCATGAAGCCATTTGATCCATCTATATTTCAAACACTTATAGAGATTTATATTTACATCTGGCACTGTGACAGAGTTGTTACTAGCATCCTTTGGATTCTGTTGCCTAGACCCCACCACATCTGACTCTGCACTGGTAATGTAGAGGACTGCAGAATACCAATAATGACCCCTACTCCAGAGCAGATATCTATAACTGCTACTTAGTTTCAGAGTTTAGAAAATACTGGTGTTATGTACTTAACGGATTTCCCAGTACTGTGTGGAAACAAAAGCCATACATCTGTTGAAGAAAAAGGTTTTCCATTAGGAAAGCTCTACTCTGTATATGTAGTTCCTACACTGCATATTTGAACAGGGTTTCAACAGGTTTGAAATATTTTTGCATTATCACTGTACAAAATATATAAAGTAATAGTTTTAAATATCCTCACATATTTTTCTGATTCTACTAGAGTTCTAAACTTATAAAATAGCACTTTTAGGATTATACATTATAGCTGCAGTCAAGAATATTAGGAATCAGACCTTCTCAAATCTTGAGGTGCAGCTCTGTGTTTCCTCAACAGTGTTTGGGCAGGGGAAAAGAGGCTGGGGTCAGCCTGTGGCCTCGGTCAGCCCTGTCAGGTTCTGAGAGCACATCTTGCATCACAAGTGATTTCTCATTCTTCCTCTACTATGGGCAAATACAAAAGGAAAAATTGTTACAGTGACTTCGAGTTCTCATCTGGAGTTGCTTGTAGGGAGCAGTTGTGCAGCACTCACAAGAGTACAGAGTCACCCTCACATAGCTTACAGAAGATGGAGAGTTACCCATGTTGGCTCACGCTGAATCCAGGTGGAAATTTTCTTTAATTATTTTCTTTTTCTTTTAGATTTCTTTTATAGTTGGCATTCAGAGAAACAACTGTGGAAGGCTGGCACTTTCTGTGATAGAACACAAGAACTCAGGAAAAAAACCCCAGGATTTCTGGAATAATCTGAAGTCGGACTGCAGTGATTTTTCTGTTTCCTTGAAGTTCTTTTGAGAGACAGCAGGAAGATCCAAGGGACTGACTCTACCAGTAAAGAGCTGAATTGAAGAAAAGCCTAGGAGGGCTGAAGAAGGAAACATCACAGACTGGTTGATATGAGACAAGGTGTTATATTTTATAATTCAAATCTCTCTGTGGTAATGGTCAGTTAAAAGTACGACTCTGATTGAAGCAAGTATTTATTAGCTTCCATGCTTTTAAATACTTACTGAACAATAAATGATGCTCAATAAATTATCTAAGAAAAATGAAGCCTTCAGCTTATACTAAAGATTCATCCAAATGAAGGGTCCAAAATTTGTCCAAATGCAATGACTGGAGAAAACACTTCTTTATTCTGTGGACAAAAGCAATATTGCAGGCAACAAGGGTTTTCTCTAACAAGTGTTTTGTTCTCCTGCACTTGATTGTTTTCAGCTGCTGTAGTCAGAGGAAGGTAGCTGTAAAATTGCATTACAAAAATGCTGAAGATGTTGCACTCCACATTAATTTTATGATGAAAAAACCAGAAATTTTAAAGTGTAAGATGAATGGGCTGTCAGTCTGAAAGCACAGGGAAAGCTAAATTTAAAAGTTGGATATAGTTGTGCAAGACAGTATTATGCCAGAAACTGTAATATTAGACTGAGAGGAGAGCCACAGGCAGCAGAGGGTAAGGTGGTAAATTTCAACCCTATGATAGGGAACTTATCCCCGCTAAGGGAGTTTGTGAACTAAATTGATACAGAAAAAACCCAACTGGAAAGGATTCAATTTGTAATTGGACCAGAGGAAAATGTATCCATTATAGGATTAGAGAGAGGTCGTGCTGTGGCGTCGCTGTGCTGGTTCTCTCACTCCTCTGCTCCGGGTCCACCTTACAATAACCTCAGGAGCTGGGGAAAGCTGCAGGACAGGGATGGGCACTTGTGCTCTTCTCTCATACAGGATAGTTGTTCTTTTCCTGTGGTTGAGACTAAGTGAGGAGACAGATAGGATTTGTGGGTGGGTGTGAGGGGGAATAACAGCTTCCAAAATGTCTTTTGCTGTGCATATGTGAGAACTGATTCAGGATGATTTCTCTCTCAGTGTGGGTGACCTCCTGAGAGAGGCTGGGAATAAGAACAGAATAACATGCATGTAGAGAGGGGTAATGTGCACTTTGGTAATTCTCACACAGTAGGGTTTTCGTCCCTTTTTGTTACTTGTTTAGCAAAATTAAATATGTCAACAACAGATACTGTTCGTGATTATCTTTACTGGTTTACCAGCATTTGATGGGCAGGCTTCTCATCATGGTAAATCCACACTTTATTTTAGATTGCTTGTGATATCCAGAATGTGACAAGTCTTGTCTTTATTTGTGCTGATACTTCTGGTCATTAAAACATCGTTCCTATCTGGAACTGCTGTACAGAAAAATTTCTCTATTCAGTACAGACCCCCAGATCCTCCTTTCTGGTGTCCTGGAGCAGCACCTGGTTTGAGAAGGACAGACATTGAAACTCTGTGTTCTTATGCACAAATTAAAAAATAAACTTGTGTTTCTTTTACTTCAAAATTTTCACGTCTTTGTTTCAAGACTAAAAGCCTTTAAGCACTTAATGGTGTGGAGACAGAAACTGTGTATGGCTATTTTGTCCTGCTCAAGTTCCTGTTAATGCTCATACCTCCCATTAGCTACACAGTAATAGCAAAGTTTGTTTCTGAAAGTATATATGTTACCTATTCTAAATATTTCTCCTTGGTTTATGAGAGAGTTTATTGTTTTCTTCTAATAAGTAACATTGAAGGAACATGATGAAAAAGCCTCCTGATTATTTATATTTACTTTCTTGAGGCCCTGGTAGAAAAGGCACAGGGTCCTTATTGCTGCTATAATCATAGAACAGCCAGAAGATCAAAATAATGTGTCACAAGTAAATGTTTTCAGTGAGCCATTAAGCTGATGTCTGGTATATTTCTAAACTGTATGTCAGGCCTTGAAAGTTTTCAATTAATCGACTTCAGGTTTATTAAAGCAAAAATCTCCCTGGTAAAGGGTTATCACAAACAGACCAAGGCTGTGTAACTCAGAGGAGCAATACTCACACTGAGCACTTACACGGAGACCTCAAAGAGCTTTTAATCACTGGATGCTTAACCAATTTGCAGCAGATATCTTAGCTAACAATTATAGCCTCCCTTAAACTCTGAAGTATTTGTGGGCAGACTGGAACTCTCTCAAATAATTCAGTCACTCAAAAGTGACTTCCTTCTTTAAGGAAGACTTTCAAACTGCTACATATCAGTCCTTAAAAATAATTCGCACATCAATTTATGCATTTATTTTAATATATATAACTAATCAAGTAAGCATTTAAAAATTATTGTGTTATTTAAAAATGTAATGCACATACACGATGATGTAATATTATTGGAAAATCTATTTATTTTACACTATGCTGTTCACTAAAGCAATGCATTGTTAATTGTGTAGGAAAAGTTCATTTTCTAATGTAATTATTTGAGATAATGCTATAGGTCTTTGATACTATATATTAAGATGTCATTGTGACAGCTCCTGTTAGCAATGGAAAACCAGATGTCTTCATTGACTACATATACAATATATCTATAACAATTTAAACATATTAAAATACCAAAATAAATTGCTCTTTATGTGAAAAAAAGTTCCTGCCCTCAGTGCATTAAATATTAGTTCTGGAATTCCAACACCAGGAATGTCCTTCTTTTACCAAGAGCCTCAATAAAGTAAGTAATTCAATCATTCATTATACAAAATAACCCTGATTTTGAGATGAGGGTGAAAATGAAAGAAAAATTATCACTGATTTTTTTTTCATCAAGTAGTTTCTCAGGGCTACTTTATAAATTATTAGAGTTATTTAATAAAAGTCTATTTGTCTGTAGTCTTCTCCCAGTCTTGCATGCAAACACTGTGCCAGAAAAACAGGAAAATTGGAAGTTTACAATTTAAATCTTTAAACACTTAAGACCATCTTTCCTTCTTTTTCAGAAAATCCAACTTTTTAGAGAAGTTAGTACTCAAAATTCTGTTTTCCTGTAAATATTTTTCAGAGAGCACTCTTAAAGAATCAACTTTTTAAGTACGCTAAACTTTTTAAGTATGTTAAACATGTTGTATACTAGTATATTAAACAATATTTAATGTAGTCTGGCCATCATAAAAATATAAATAGTAGGATTTTGTGTGTAGTGAAAGTAGTAAATTTATATATTTGTGATTTTTCAAGGCTTACAGTTAATGAGAGGAAGATACATTTGAAAAATCACAAATATATAATTTCTTTTGGTGTGACAGCTGTGTCCTACAGACGCAACAACCATGAGGGAATCCATTCTTGCATTGTCAATAGATCTATTTGACATAACTTAAACATGATAATATTGAGGATTCAAGAAATCTTATAAAAATTAGGTGGAATTAAATAAAATTTTATAAACAATTCCTTGTCTCCTTTGTACTTTTTCTTTCTCTATTTCATACTTATGGTTTGGGGTTTTTTAATGGCTTCCATTATTTCTTGAACTTCTAAAAAGTAGTTTTGTTCAAGTTTGTCACACATGGGGGACTGTGCTATTTTAGACTTCAAGAAGTCAGCACACAAATTCTGATTATCTTTTAGTTCTGCTTTTAAAACTTTCTATATGCTGACCGTATCACTAAAGTTGAGTAAATGCACTGGCATGGCCTCACCTTGCATCCTGTGTGAAGTTTTGGGCACCATAATATAAGAAAGACATTAAACTATTAGAGAGCATCCAAAGGAGGGCAACAAAGACGATGAAGGGCTGTGGGGGGGAGCCGTGTGAGGAGAGGCTGAGGTCACCTGGTCTGTTCAGCCTGGAGGAGAGGAGACTGAGGGGAGACCTCACTGCAGTTACAGCTTCCTCTGGAGGGGAAGAGCAGGGGCAGGTATGGATCTCTTCACTCTTGAGACCAGTGACAGGGCTTGAGGAAATGGCAGGAAGTTCAGCATATTCTATGATTCTATGATAAATGCACAGAACCAAGTGTCAGAAGAGCTGTAGCCTACACTGCAGAAGTAGAGCTTCATTCTGAGTCCTTCATACAAGCAAATTGTTGTTTACTTTCTCTTCTAAATTACTGTAAAAGATTTGAAATCACTTATCATGCAAGTGGACCTTCTGTGTGGTTCCCTACACTATGAAAAACCAGCTATTTTTGTACTTGGTATGTTTTGCCTAGCAAAAGTCTAGGCACAGACCCTAATAATCACACAATCACACCCTTCAGAAACACACTTCCTCTCTCACTCTACTTGTATCTGTGAACTTTTGGGTGGTGCAAATTTACATAGGCACCAGCACCATTGCTTACTTGAGCATTTCAATTAGTATTAAAGCTACCAGGTAATAAATATACAACTACAATGTAATCTATTTCTGCTTTTGCTCTCGGCGACTACTTTTGTTACATTTTGCACCTGATAGAAAATACAAACCATTGTAGTTAAAAGAGTTTGGAATTTTTATGCAAGTTAGAAGGATAAAGAAGCCACAGCAGAATCCTGCATAAATGTGCATGAATGCTGCCATTGTAAGACTGCAAGGACATTAAGAGTTCTCTGCTGTTGCTCAACTACTCTCAGCCAGTCTGAAGCAATCTGTCTGTTTGGGCCAGTTCTTGTTCACAAACATCCCGCACCTCGTGTGCCTTCCCTGGTGACCCGTGTAGGCGTGTGGGGCCACAGAACTGGAGCTGGAGACTCTTCCTTCTTTAGGAAGCAGAGGACTGCATGTGTTTGTCACACAGCACACACAGCAATGTGGGCTCTGAGTTTCAAGCACTCTGAAATGGTAATGTCGCGTTTAAGATTACACATAGGTCAGCGTTATGTGTAAAGGGGAGAATGACATTTCTCCAAGGACAGATAATATTATTTATAACAGATTTCTTGCACTTTTCAGCGATGGTATCAATTGTTTACAGTTGACTGAAACAAGTAGAATTAGTCTGATAAGGGGCTGGGGCTTGGGTCCAAGACCGGATCCTTTTACCAAGGCTGCAGTAAAGTGTGTTGTAATACTGTACTGTCAGACAGTTACCGAAAAAGTAGCATAAATATTTCTAGGCAAAATCTTAGTTCCATGGAAAAATTCTCATTAACTTTAATGACTTCAAGATTTCCCCCCTACTGTGAAGCTGATTTATCATTTGTACAGGGCATTTTTAACACAAAAACCTTTGCTAATGCCAGAAATATGACATTGCTTGGACTGAGCGAGAGGCTTAGTTTGTTGGGGTATTTTTTTTTTTCATTTATGAAGAATATGTTTGTTAAGACAGCCTCTAATGATGAAATTGCATTCTGCTATAATGATTAATTTGAACTTTTAGAAAATTTTCTGCTTTGAACACTGTGGAGGGAACAATAGTTGAAATACTTTTGACAATGAAGTATGTTGTAGTGTGAAAATTACTGAAGTGGGAAACTTTACTTTTACAGAATTTCACAGAATCACAGAACGTGTTGAGAATAAGGGATCTTAAAAATGTTCTCGTTCCAACCTCTCTTCCATGGACAATGACACCTTCCACTAGACCAGGCTGCACCATGCCCCGTCCAGCCTGATTTTGAACAATTTCAGAGCTGGGGCACCTACAGCTTCTCTGAGCATCTTGTTCCAGTGTAATCAGCTCAGTCAGTAGTATCTCTCAGTAGGCAATTACACTTAGAAAACTTCAAGGAGCTGCAAGCCAACATATAGGCTTCAGTGGCAACCTGAATATAAATCTCTATTCCTTTTTTTTAAACTTTTTTTTTAGAAAATGAGAGAAAATTAGAGAGAATATGCAGCAAAAGAAAGGATTGATTTCCAATGCACTCCGCAGGTCACTAAAAGGATATATTTTCACTAGCGATCTGCTAGTGGTACTTGCAGCTGCTCAGACATTTGCCTCGTGGACGCTAGGATGATAGACTTACTGCACGTACCAAAGGCAGGGCTAAGCACGGGACGGCACCTCCGCCTTCTCGCCCCGTGCCCAGGCTGGCCTGTGCCCCGTCCTCTCCCTCTCTGGGCCTTGCAGCTGCATTTACAGGCGGCGGATGTGGTTCGCTGGCCTACAGACACTGTGGATTCTATGGAGCATCTCCAAACACTGTCAGAAAACCCTTCGTGTTCAAACGCAGGGGTTTTGCCGCAGCTGCGATGTGGATTTTACCCTGATTGCCGCTGTCGTGCCCGGTCCGCGCTGCCGGCTTCCCTTTCCCTTTCCCTTTCCTTCCCTTCCCCTTCCCTTCCCTTCCCGTCCCGTCCCGTCCCGTCCCGTCCCGTCCCGTCCCGTCCCGTCCCGTCCCGTCCCGTCCCGTCCCGTCCCGTCCCGTCCCGTCCCGTCCCGTCCCGTCCCGTCCCGTCCCGTCCCGTCCCGTCCCGTCCCGTCCCGTCCCGTCCCGTCCCTCCCCGTCCCTCCCCGTCCCTTCCGCTCCCGTGCTGCAGTGCGGGGCGCTGCCGGCAGGGGGTGCCCGCGCTCCGCCCTTGCCGCGGGCCGGGGCTGGCAGGGGCCTCAGCGGAGCCGGGGCCGGGCGGAGCCGGGGGCGAGGGAGGGGAAAGGCGGCTCCGGGAGCGCTTCGGCAGCCAGCGAGCCTTACCGGCAGCTAATCAGCCTCAGGAACCGCTTACACGGTGGGAAAAAATCGCTTTGTCACTGTTCCTCTAACATCGCTAAATAAACCAACAAACACCCCCACCTCCTTGGATCAGAGTATAACAAGAATTCCAAACATCTATTTCAGGTCTCATGGGGAGTGTCCCGTCGAGCTGCGGGTGTTTAGTCTGGAGAAAAACAGGTTCAAAGGGGACCTCATCGCTCTCTACAACTACCTGAAAGGAGGTTGTAGCGAGGTGGGGCTCAGTTTCTTCTCCCAGATATCAAGAAATAGGATGAGAGGAAATGGCTTCATGTTGCACCAGTGAAGGTTTAGATTGCTTGTTAGGTAAACTTCCTTCGCTGAAAGTGCTGTCAAGCAGTGGAACAGGCTGCCCAGGGAAGTGGCTGGGTCACCATCCCTGGATGTGTACATGAGACATGCAGACAGGGCTACAGAGGGACTCAGGGACGTGGTTTAGTGGTGGACTTGACAGCGCGGGGATAACTTTACATTCCTAGAGGTTTTTTCCAACTATTATTCTATGATTCAAATATATAGCAAAAATCTACCAGTGCTGTAGATATCAAACTAACTTTGACGATCTGGACTTTGCCTTGCTGCAGTGACTGGGACTTCCTTTGGTTTGAAACATATTCCAAAAGCCTGTATAGATAAGTGCATGAGAACAGAAACTAATGATTTTTGAAGTAGCCTCTCCTACGAGCGTGGATATTCTAGAGGGGATTTAATTTTGGGTTGTTTTTTCCGAGAGTAAAATCATAAATATGCCTCCACTGCATCACTTAAATCTCACACAAACATGAGAGATATTGTATGAATATCTTGTTCAATTTTCTATCTGCTTGAATGTAGCTTGCCTACATTTATCTTTTTTTAACTACTTAATGACTTTTTTTACTAGTAATAGAATCTGTGTAAGAGGTCCCATCATGGGTGGTATTTGTCCATTTCTTTGGTTAGTAGCACAGCAAAATCATTCTTATTAAGGCAGAGCAGTGCCCAAATATAGAGCAATAGCATAAAGCTGAAGAGCTAAACAGTGGACTGCAGCTCTCTGTTATTGGATTTCTCTTTTTGTTTGGATTCTAATAATGATTTTCCCATCATAATCAATTTAGCTCAAATCTTCTATGTTTCTTACTTAGAAAAGAGTCAAAGTAGACTCTTGTACTACAAAACAAGCTTTTTTATCTAGGCCAAACTACCCACAAGCTTCATATTCTCACTTCAGTTTTCTTTTACCCTGTTGAAAAAAGGTGATAGTGATTTAATATTAATGAGAACTGCTTTGCTATGAGATTCATCTGCATGTAGAGATGCTGATATACACAGGCAACATACTTCCAAAAACCCTCTTCTCTTACAAATGTCCCACCAGTAGAAGTCTCCCATCAGTGGGAGATTAGACATGAATCTCACCTTAACTTCCCTGTAGCTTCCTGACCTCCAATTTCATCTAACGCTTCTATTTTTCACTCCTCGGAGGAAATATTTATGTATATGAAAATACACTAGTTTTTTATAACACAGCCTATAGCAAAATCACAGCCTAATTTTATTTCCTTTCTTAAGGTATGTTCCACATAATCAGTGTTGTTTAGATTGGGGAACCATAATACTTTTCTTCTGACTTTGTGACACATAAGTAGCATTTGCACAGGGCTTTTGACAAATAAGTAAGTTTTAAAGCATAAAAAACAAACAAAATTGCCCCAAAATAACAAAAAAACCCCACTACCCAATGAAAATAAAACAAAAAACCAAATAAAAAGGCTATGCATTAATTTATTTTAGAAAAATGTACCTCTCATCTGGAATTAAAAACTTGTGAGGTACTGTCCATCTGAAGTCTTTGACTGAACTAAACACAAGCAACCAGCTTCTTTCCCTGAAAAAACAGCCTTTTTTGAGCTCCCTACACTTGAAGATGTTTATCAGCTGTGATCTTCAGTAGATTGGTTGGGTATCATGGGTAATGTTCCTCCAACACATTAGTCAAATAAACCAAGATCTTGAACTTGCCATGAAATTTTGTCAGTGTGCAGAGGAAGATCCACTTATTTGCAGCATCCTGTGTTGCCAAGGCATTCTAAACCATTTAGTACAGGCAGCTTCAAACTTGCTGCTCAAGCACCTTGCATCACCATGGTTTGACTGAAAAGTGACTCAGAGCAGATGGATAGCTGTGTGCATGCCAGATGGTTGTCTTTCTGTGAATTATGTGGATCACAGTCTGAGCTGAGTCTTTTACATCGTGTCAATAAAGAAGACTGCACTATACAGCTGAAATCTTGAGTTCAAATGTTCTTTGTTTTGTCTAATCTCTGATGCAACAGTGAAGCCACTTCTCATCTTTGCATGATATTCTCAGCTAAATGTTTTAATCATGTGCTAATTGAAAAAAAAATATAAAAAGTATTAGAGGAAGAATACATTTTTTTGGTTAAGAGTCTCTATGCAAATATTCCTGTCCTTCTTCAGTTTTAGGTTCCTCCTTTCTTCTGAGTTCTTTTGCTTTCAGGAATTATATACTTCACAGGACCTTATTCTGGTAAATGATGTGGCAGAAAGATACACTGAGAAAGGCTGGGGAAAAGAGGTTTACACTTTGAAAGTGTAGCAGAAAACAGAGAGAGTGGTATAATCTGAAGTAACAATTTAATGAAAATAGTTGCTATGCTGATGTCTTGTTTCCTTCACATTTTAGTAATTGAAAGATTGCCTTACTTTATAATATTTAATATCATTTCTGTAGTGAGTTGTATTTGTTTAGGCTCCCATTCAAGTCTTCAGGACCTTTCTTAGGCTGTTGAAAATAGAAAATCTTGCCTGTCACAGGTAGTATGAAAATGGGAAGCACAAAACAACTTCCACAATATAAATTGTTGATAGTACCTGCTACAGAAATTTTGAAAGAGTGATATGGGTTTTCTTTCTCTCATGAAAAACACAGGGTAGAAAAATTGACACCTCCTAATGCTTATATCTCACACATTTTCAGGCCCCAGCAGAACATAAATGGTATGTGTAATTTATTTCAAAAAAAGCAAGGAAAACTGTATGATGCCAACATACTAACGACATTACAACTTCCCCAGCATTCCTCAGTTCCTACAGATCTTTCTGTCTGCTTCTACTGTACTCCACCAAGCCTGAAGCCTCCCTGCCTCCAGAGGGGTGCACAGAGGATGCCTTCAGATGCATGGGCTTCCTTTGCATGTCCAACTACCTTGATCTGTATTTTAGGAATGTTGAGTTTATACTTGCTTATTGCCTATGGCAGCATTCAGAGTGATGGTTATAATTTATTTAAAAATACCAAATGCTCAATAGAGAGTTTGCAGAAGCAGATTAATTAAGGGCAGAGTAAGCAGAGCCACATCAGATGTCTCTGCACTCTGAACTTCACCCCTTATAAGTGGTCCCAGCCACTTATATAGTGTCGTGTGGGCTAGGGAGTGAAGGGAACCTGAGTTTGTGGCACTTTAGACTTGGATGTGTGTGTATCTAGGGCACATGAAAAATCTGTGTACAGGATATTTCTTTTATACACTTCAGAATCTAAAGGACAAGATTGTATCATGCAAAAAAATTCCACAGAGCCTGGCCTGCTTGGATCTGGTTTACATCTTCAAAGCTGTGCTTAGAATTTTGATGGTTAAATTTGTCCTCATTTAGCCACTTGTTTTAAAATAATGATTTTCTATTAAAAAAAAATATTATTGTCCAGATGGTACTTTTTATAAAGTACAATAACAGTGTTGTAAAAATTACTGAAATGACTGAATACATGACATTAAATAAACACCTGAGTATTTTACCTTTTAAACAAGGGATATAAAGTGCTTTACTAACAGTAATACTTCGATACAGACCTATCTACTCTCTTGCTTACTGTGTTTCTTCTCTGCCTCCTGCTCCCTTTTTCCAGCAGTTACAGCTCAAATTAACTCAGTGCCACAAACCTAGCTCTTGCTCTGGGACCTGCCTTGTCATGAATGGCAGATAAATGTTCAGTGGTCATCTGCTGAGTCTCCAAACAGGAGAGAGATGTCATAGTTTTAGAAGGAAAAATGTGAATTTCTACAAGTTAGGTCCCACCCAGTCTTCATCATTACACCAAGATTATTCTTACCTGATCCAGAGGATGGGTTTAATTATTTCACAGGAAATATGCAGAGAAAGTTGCTGTTAGAAAATTCCACATTCTGAGTCAGAAGGTTATATCAAGGATGCTAAAAATAGAAGAGTGGCTTCGACATTTTTTTCTCCTAAGAATTATACAACATCTCAATGGCAAACCAGGGGAGAAAACCTTAAACTACCAAGAGTGATCCCTTCCCAGGTCATGAGCCCAGCACTCCCTAAGAGCCAAGGTTAATATTTATCTATACCCTGTGGCAGTAATTTCGAAGGTGTTGATCTTGGGGATTAATTGCTGCTTTAAACAGGCAGTTAACAGTTTAAACAACATTTTTATTGGCATACAGTAGTTAAATGTCTAATAGTGTGTTGATGGGTTTATGATGACCAAAGTGAATTAAGAGTTCATCTTTGAGTTGCTTGCAATTGGAGGAAATGGTCATTTGAGTAGCCTGGGTTAATGTATGTGAGATGCACAGTAAGTGCTGTACATAGAGAAAATGTTCCTTTTTAAATATTGTACTTCAAACCATTTTATGCTCTATTCATATCATATGAGCTGAACTGAAGCTCTCAGGCTCCTGGTGCTCCAGTGACCTGATGCCTAAGCACACATATTCCTGAGGACGCAGTCCAGGCTCTGGTGCTGATTTTTCAGACCTGGTTTTCCAAGGGGTACAGAAGCAGCAGAAGTATTGCTGGGGTGTCACAGGTCCTACACTGTACTGTGTTCACAGAAGTGACTGAAGAAGTGGCTGCAAATGTCATTATACTTTTAAACATCTTTGGATTCAATGCAGCTACTACAGCACTTATGTGGTGACAGGCATTAGAGAAAATTGAAGATATTTTTAGTTCCATTATCTCCATTTTTGTGGCTCTACTGATTGGGCATTTTGAGATCTTCAGTGTGAATGAAAGCATGGGACCTTTATTCTGGCCACCTGCTATGGGTGCCAATCTCAGTGTGGCTCTGCCTGCTCTCTGCAGGGAACCACAATCCTACAGAACCCTGTGGAGTGAGTTTTGCACTCAACATTGGGCACGTGTGCCAGAGCAGGTTGTAGAAAAGGGTTAGAGGGAATCTCTGAAGGGAAGGTAGCACTCCTTCCCTGTGACTGCAGTGTGACATGGGGAAGTCTGTGCCATGACACTGGTTAGAGTTATGAAGTACAATGCCTGAGCCTCGCTACTAGGAACACCCTAGTTCCTAGTACATAGGATTCCTACCTCTGTTCTCCAGCTCTGCTCAAAAATACTCTCTCTAACTTCTATTAATGACATGATTCTAGCAGGCCAATTAATCAGAGCCAATTTCTGATAAATGTTTCTCCCATGTAAAATGATGACAGCTTGCTGTCTAAGTATAGGAGGAGTGCATCCTGTACTTCATCCAAGACGTGTGACACTTGCATGCAGGGAGGCCTATTTAGTGCAGTGCAGCTGGTGTGCCTTGCTGGGGTAATTCCATGGAAAGCTGCTCACAAACCATAGCTAGCCTCTTGCCTCACTGCTATTTATTTGTGTTGTCTGGCTTCTTGTTTCCTAATTAAAAATGACATGTACAGTTGGGAAGGAGCTGATTGGTCTCTTAAAATATGACCAGTTGATTGAGGTTTCTAGTTAGTTAATGATGAATTTTGGTATTATGGGGATGCTTCCAGGATGTCTAAAAGAAAGCCATATACACATATGGAATGTGAAACCAGAAGCTGTTTGCAAAAATAAATAATAGGTGTGGGGAGAAAAGTACACTATAAAATATAAGAGATATTTTATTTATAAATCACCTTCTTAAATAAGAAATACTTGCAATTCCTATTTCCAGACTGTCTCTCTGTGCCGCTCCCTTTCCATGGCTGTACTGCTGTGTATTTACCTCTTATACCTCAGATTCCTGGTGGCTTCTTCCTGACTTTTTCTCTGCTGTATCTGTCACCCAGTACCTGACTCTTAGCTGCTGGGAATGAGTGAATAAATAGACTGAATGTAAGGAAGCTGCCATGATTTTAGGGACTGCAAGGACCTAGATAGATGGAAGTCCAATACAGCAGTCTTGCTATCAAAGTATTCCATCAGTATTTGGCTTAATTCCTGAAAATGCATGTGGTAATACAGATATATAATCTATTGGTCCTGTAGGAGAAAGAACTTGACATTCTGACTCTCAGAGAAAACAGTAAGATTTTAAGGAATTTTTTTTTCTTTGGAAAATCTGAGGTTGTCAGACCTGTGATAGGTTCACATAGTCATGGTGAGCTTATATTTCCTATAGTTTTAACTGAAATGCAACTTTCTGTTGTCTTTCACAAGTTTCAAGAAGAATGTTGTCAGTGTTTGGGACTTGTTCCATTTACTGTGTTTAAAATGTTTCCTCTCAGCTGGGAATTCCGTAGCTTCCAAGCTAGGTTGCCTATGCTATAAATCTTGCTATTTTCCATGTCAAAAACATCTATATTGTTCATGTTCTGCTCTCTGCTTCCTTTCTGACTATTTATCCTCTCCAGAACAAGTACCAGCAAGATGATCCTGAATGCTGGAAGACTGGGCTGCTTGCATTGGGTAATATCATTGCTATTGGCCTCTCCTGCTCCTGTTAGAGTCCAACTCTGGCAAAAAGGTTCAGCTAAGCTGAGTGAACAGTGAGGGAACACATGAAGTTGAATGTTGCCATTCATGAAAAATACAACACAGGTGAGAATCCAAAAAGCTGCAAAATTGACATTTCTCACTCTTGGGACTCAATTTCTCATTTAAAATGAAATACATTTTGGAAACATTATTGCATTTTTCATATTCTCTTTTTTAAACAGACATCTAAAACAATTAAACTGTTTTAAAGTTGAACTCAAACAAGAATAGCAATCCAGACTCTTAATTCTGTTTTCCCAGTTTACAGCTACATCAAAAGATAGGTATGTCACCCACATAATTAACTATTAGCTTGTTGAAGGATGAGTTTCATCCTTCTTTTGACTGAATGCAGAGATGTGTTATGATTGTTCTTGGAAAGTGATACACCAGGCTTAATACCAGACTTTTCACAGAAACTTGTGAAATGAAGATCTGGTGCATTCTCTGTACCTTTTTGTCTTTGCCTCTTGGTGTATAGATTACATCTCTTCCAGGCCATTTTTTTCTAGTCCCTTTTATTTGCAGGGTTTTTGCAAAAAGTATGTCGAAGTTCATCAGAGCTCCACAGAATCTCAAAAGAAAAAGTTGATGGTTGTGACTTCTACTACAGCATTATATCCAATAAAATTAATTTCCTGTGGATTATTTTATCTAGATCTATTCTAGGTAAAAAAATTTAGGAAAATCAGTCTTAATCAGAAAAACCTATCTGTGTTTCAAGTAGCAGGTCTATATTCTTTCTAAATGTACTTTAGCCAGATAGTGAAGTTCTTGTAGAACATAAATACTGAGAACTGACCTGGATTTATGTCCTTTTCAATCTACAGAAAGATTGAGCTCACAGGAGCATACTGCTCAGGAAGGATGGGTAGATCTCCTATTTCTTCTATGGAAAATGTAAGAGATTTTGCCACCAATGTTTTGTCCTGTGTCTCTAACATCTATATATCCAGTTCTTCTCAGAAACAAAGTTTTTTAAGCATCTGAATCAGAATTTTGGTTTCCATTAGGGAAGAAGTCTGTAATATTAAGAATTTAAGAGTTTAGATTCCAAAGGAAAGATGTTAATTTGCTAGTCCATAGGGCCTGAAGAAACTTCAGTTGTTTATTTGTTATTAAGTGTTCAACTTTTACCAGTATTTGGAATAATCTTTTTCATTTACACTTGACTAGGGGACTGCAATTATTCCTTTCATAGGCAATTCACACTATTGTGGTTCCTGCTTTGTGACCTCAAGAACAGATGCACATGTAGCACTGCACTTGAGGCTACATGTTAAATTAAGTCAGGAACTGAAGGTAACACACCAATGGATTGTTGTTTATCCCCTGTATTTTCCCTGGTGAGCATTTAAGACACAGAGATAATTCACAGAATGAGCAAACCATTCAACCAAACAACACCGCTGATAAATAATTTCTACCAAACTGCACTTTCAATTAATTTGCAGCTGAAGGCACATTCACATGATAGGGCTGAAATGCCTGTAGGCATACAAAATATCTTTCTTTTATAACCAGGCAGTTATTTGGTTTTGTCTAGGATTTACTCTGAAAGGTCACTGTTGGTCTTCTCATCAGGCATTTTAGATTAGGGCATGTATTTTTTATCCTTTTGAAACAGGAACACCATACCCACTCTGTTCCATTACTGTGTATCCTCCTCTTTGATAGTGTTGAGGGTTCTTTGAAAATAACTCAAGTACCCAGAAATTTTGAAAATAAGGGACAAAACTAACCCTAAACAGATAACAAGAGGATGCTTGTAACATTCCCTCTTCCCCAGGGAATGAGAAAATTCAACAGAATTAATCTGTGTGTTTTGTCTCTACATATATAAGCTGAAAGTTTGCTTATGAGTATAAGAACAACTTGATTTTCCCAGATCATGAAAATAAGTTTTTAGGAAACCTTGACCTCTGTCATCTGCCAACCTATTAGAAAGAATCCAATAAAGCCTCTGTGTGAGACAAAATTCAGACAGGTTGTACAGCATAAACAGTAGCTCAGATGTTTCTGTAAATCACCATCTTCTTCTAAGAGCTGCTTTTGCCACTCTTTTAATGCTCACGGCTGTTTACCTGTCCTCAGGTGTGAAATCAAATTCTGGGAGAGCTGGGCTGGGCTGTGGAGTAACTGAGCCCCCATCACCATTCTCCTTTGAATCTGGCAAGCAGCATTATGGGGGATCATACCTTAAGTATGCAGATGTGAGTATACAAGCTTCAGTCCTGAGGAGAAACTTACCTGAGATTATTACTTGCTTGTTCCCTGGAGAGCAGGAAAAGAAATGTACAGGTAGTATGGGAAAGTCTTATTGCATTGGTAAGTAAGTCTTCCCCTTCATCTGCTCTCAATATTGTCTGAATTTTGTAGGGTTAGGCAATGTATTCCATCCTATTCTGGTCTCAACACTATGAATAAATGGGACCATCTCCACTGAGATAAGTGGAGAAGCATTAGCACATAACCAGTCAGGGTTGTGGGAGTTAAGATCCCATTGTATTTGCTAGAATTTATATATTTAGAATGAGGTTCTTTGGAATGTGCTACACTAAGAATAAATATTTTGTGCTCTACTATGGGTTTACTGAGACAGAAAATCTTGCTCTTTGTACCTATACTCAGAAGCCACTCTGCACTGATTTCCCATATACACCAAGGAAGGTGAGTTGGAGTAATTCCAGGTACTGCATATGACATCATGCAACCTTATTGTAACTCATCTGCAACAATAACACATATTGCAGCAGAAATGTAAAGAGAAATAGATTTTGGTTTCCTGGAATTTATGATTGAACTCTGAGCATGCATATGTATTGGTAAAAGCCACTAAATTGCATTAAATTTAGATATGTAGGAACCAATATTATGTGAATGTAACCTTTATCTGGATGTTGAATTCCCATTTATTTTGCCTGGTAGAATTGAATTACACAGTGAGCTACAGTATTTTGCACAGCTATTAAATAAACAATGGATATGAGATTTTACATGGTCTGGGAAGGAAGCCTCTGGATCCATCCCTTCCCTGCTACAGAGAAGGAAAAGTTCAAGGAATACGAAACTAATCATTGTGATGGAGGAAGTGGTCTTAGGAAAATAAAGAACCTTTTAAACACATCTCTACTCAGTTTCTGGTTGAGCAGCTATGCAATCCTGGGCAAAACATTTAGATTTTATCTGTAGGATATAATGTAAGATCCTGCAGAAATACCCACAGTGGCTTTGACTGAACTGTGAGAACTATTTTTTTCGTCATCGCACTGAAATTTTCAGTTCTTGCAAAGCTGGGACATGTCACATAGATCACATGGTACTGAAATAATAAACTGTACATTTATCAAATCAGGTATAAGACATCAAACCACTGAAATTCTTGAGCAAGACGTTTTGTTTTGCTGGTTAGTTGGTTTGTTTTTGAAAAGAAAACAAAGAAGAAATAACAAAGAAAATAGGAATAGGGAACTTTAGAAAATATAAACTCTTCTTATTTCTAAATCTGTTTTCCTGAGATAAAATGGAATTCCTTATAAAATTGCAATGTGGGATTATGTGGAATAATCTGTAGATCTGTAAAAAATATTTTTTTCAGTATTGTTTGTTGCACTTCTGCCTGTGTATGCAGGGAAGAATGACTGTGTCAGGGAGGAGTGTAAACTGAACCTGGCCTGGTTGGTTCAGTGTGTTTATCAACAGGACTTTGCTGTGTGTTTGGGGAAACAGCAAGCTGACCTTGCTGGTCCCTGTGTTACAGGGCTGGGAATGTCTGTGATTCTAGTTAGGGACCCTGGTGAATTCCTCTGACTCTGGGGTCAGCCAGAGCAGCCCTAACGCTTGATGAGTTTCTCTGTAGCCAAAAGAGCTACTGCCATTTCAAGGAGCCCTTGAAAATATTTAAGTGCATCCCATCACAATTCATGAGCCCCTTTCTTATGCCCCTCTGTGGGCTAGAAAGGATGCACACTAGGAGTGACAGATTGGTTCCTGGGCTTCTACCAGAATCCTGCCACCCCTTCCTTGCCTCTGTGTGAGACTCCATGTATTTGGACACACAAGATGCCTCAGAGGCACTAGTACAACACAGATGTGGGCAGTGCATGGGTGGGGGGGAGTTAATTCTCTTTAGCAAGGAAGCCTTAGTGCAGTGTGCTGGTAGGAGATGCTCTGGCTGCTGCTCAGCTCTGCCACGTCTCCCTGCTGTGACACCTGACAATTGCACATTGCCTGTGATCCATCCGTCTGGGGCCTGGGCTAAGGTGGCTGGGAGGCAGGTGCTGTGCTAGGAAGCTAAGCTGGAGACAAACAGGCAAATGTCAAAGATGCCTGGCAACTCTGCATGGTTCTTGAACGTCTTGATGGCTGTTATCCCTCAGGAAGAAGGGCACAGAAGGGGAAGGAGAAGACACCTCAAGCCAGCAGAAAGGGACCAGGCAACAGCAACAGTGAGCCAGCCCTTCTGTGAAATCCTCATCTGAAAAACATCAATTGTAAATTTTCAATCTCACTTTTTCACATTTGCATGTGAATAAATCTGTTGCTTAAATGCTCTGCAGAAAATGAATGAGGCATTTGTGTAAATGTGTGTTCATATTTGAAAATATCAACTAAAAATCTAGGAAGCCTTTGTACACCCACCTTTGCTATCCCTCTTTCAGCTGCTCTGAGGCCCTTTCATAAAGTACTCTTTTCTACTTACAAGAAAAGCATGTATTGTTGCCATGTTTGTGCTCTGGTATTTTGCTTTGCCTCAGAGGAAATAGCTCCTTTTTTGCTAACCCTTCAGCTCAGTGTCTGATCATACAGTTTTCTTCCCTTTTCATCTCTGATATTAGATGAGCAAATATTTTAGAAATACATTTCACAATAATTGCAAAGACAGTGTAATAACCCCCAGCAGCGTTATTTCTTGTAGTGGTGGTGAGTTATGGGAAGTCCTGTATGTGAGGAAGAAAGCAAACTAAGAAGTTGGATTTCAGAAGCAGAAAAACAAGTGCTAAGTTGGCCTGAGGAGTTCAGAGGTGGAAGGATATTCTGATTTTGCTCAAAGCAACAGTATCTTTGATGCTTTGCTTTTTGCTTTGTATTCTTCCCTTTTTTCTCTCTTTCTATATATTGGATATATAAAAAATTTAGAGCAACATATGAGTTTCTCATTTTTTTCTATTTTATTGTTGGGGATATTACTTATTGGTTCAAATACAGTGGTTTCTTTCCAGATGCAAGATGTTTTGCAGTTTGAGTAGGGATAGCTTGCATGGGAACAGGTCAGATGCCTGGCTAAATAGTCCAGGCAGTTCTTTTAGAACAACATCATAGTTGTGACACAGGTCACAATTGCATGAGCACTGAAGGTGTTTGCACTCAGAATTTTTGCAAGTAGGTCTCCTTGATGTTTTTTTTTAGTGATGGACTATTGCTATTTGGAAGACTACTTACTTTCATGGGAAATATTGTGCAAAGTGCTCCACATTAGTTTTGGCTGATATTTATTTAACAACAAATACTAGTGCAGAAACTCAGATCCAAATTCCTCTGAATTTCATGAATATTCCAATCCTGTTTATAATCTGTGCATTTTTTATTTGTCTCTAGCAAATACCAAGGGCATTATTTAACACAGTTTCTTAAGCAGTTACCACAATCTTATTCTGAGGAAGCTGCCCCAGAGAAAGTTTCCACATATAATGAGGGGTGCCTTTATAGCCCATACAGACTTACAAATTGGTGTAATGCATGTGATAACTATGCAGTGGTACAGCAGATAATCGGGAATAGTTCAGTCACCATCTCTTTCACTGGTTTTTAGTTACCTTAGTTTAGATACCAAACACAGAAAATTACTATCCTTCTGAACTGCCTTTCCTGATTACTATTTGACAGCCCTAATTTCAATATATGATGTAAAGCAGCTCTCTGAAAACTGTTAAAGAAACACAATTTTCTTAGAAAATTGTCTAAATCTAGTGAGGGTTAAACTTAACATTTTTTTTTTTTTTCTTCCTGTGTGTGTCATTCACCCGTCCTAGAATTCTCTAATAGATACAGAGCGGAGCAGAACTGAAAGTATTTTTAATTTCAGTGCTTTGTATATTTACAGAGGGATTACAACAAACTTCTACACTTTATCTACATTTTAATAGGTCAGTGCGAACATATGAAGCGTATTAAGGTGGACTGACTGACTTATGAAACTTGCGTGAATTCGCCCGAAGCCCCCAGCAGTTGTGTGCAGCCGGGGCTGGGCAGACAGGCATGATTGAGGTCATGCATGCAGCCGGTTTGTAAGATGATCCCTCTGCACAGAGCCATCAGCCATCCTTAGCACAGGGCTCACTCATACACGCATTCCTGTCAAGTCATCTTGTGAAAGGCTGCTTGCTTCCAGCTTGGCTTGAAAGTGCAACCTTAATAAAACTCACTGAAGCCTGAGAGAAAATAGCAGTTCTGCAGCAGATAGTGTAGGGGAAAGAGACTGGGATATGCATATGCAGCTGACTAAAGCAGGCTACATGCTGGACTGTAACAGAGAGGAAACAATAAATCTTAACTGCTATGCAATAAATATTCCCAATTTTAACTAAGGAAGCTATCCCCACAGGGAAATTAAAAAAAAAAAAAAAAAGTTTATCCAAGCCTGATTGCTAAAGTGTGCTGCTCCGGTCCTTTTTCCAAAGACTTTCAGAGAAACTTGGAACAAATTTATAGAAAGAGGAAGAAAAAGTTTTCCTTAAAGCAGGAAAGGAAAGTGATAATAACATGACAGTTTTCTTTTCCTTTGCTTTCCTGGCAGCAGTTGTTGCTCTTGTAGGTTGTACTAACCAGCGCCGGGGTGCCGAAGCCAGCGGGAGAAGATTTAACCGGGTTCAGCACGGGCAGTGCACCTACACTTTCATTCTGCCAGAACAGGATGGGAACTGTCGTGAAAGCACGACGGACCAGTACAACACAAATGCTCTTCAGAGAGATGCTCCTCACGTGGAACAGGATTTCTCTTCCCAGAAACTGCAACATCTGGAACATGTGATGGAAAATTACACTCAGTGGCTGCAAAAAGTAAGTGTTTCTTTTTTTTATTCCTCACTAGATGATTTTTTTGGGGGGGATGTTTATGCTGTTCAAAGTTTTCATTAGTTTCTATGAGAACAGAAGTCATAGGGATTGATAGAGTTCTTGGCTGTGTAGGAGAGAAATGTTTTAGCCAGAGTGCACCCTCCTAGTGACACTGCCCTTGGGAGCAGAATTTTCTTCACTTTACTGAAAGATGTGAGTTCTTAAGTTCTTAAGTGTGTTCTTTTTTTCAAGAAAATATGGATATGTGTGAGTCAGAGAACACAAAAATCCTCCAGAGACTCTACTGACAGAATTTACTAAGTTCTTGTAAGCTCTACTTGTAAGCACAGATTCTGCTCAGATGTCATGCAGGATACCTGCTACTGTGACAGCAAAAGGGAGCATTTTAAAAATCAGCATTTAAGGGCACTGGGTTAAGAATATCATTGTTCCTTCATAAACAGATCCTGTAATACTATTCTACCCAGCTGGTTGCTGGAAAGAAACAGGAAAATATATAGGCATTCACACTTCTAAAACTTCATAGTAAATCTTTTAAACTATGTTGAATACACTGGTCTTGAAACAGCCTGCTTCAATTGGTGTTTGTATACGTGCATTCTTCCCTTGAAAGGGGGAAATGGGTTTCAAGGTGTTGCAGTAACTTAATAGAAGTAATTATTTTTGTGAAGTTTGGGTCTGAAAGGCTTAAATATGTGGATACTTTCACTCATAGGAGTAGTCCCATTCACCTTAGCGTGATTACTCATGGGTTTAAAATTACATACCTTGCATGGATGTTGTCCATACCTTGGTAAAGAAAATGCTTTGGGGTAGCTGACCAGTTAAAATAAATAAACAGTCTGTGTATAGCTATTTGTGGTATTTCCATTCACATGTTGACATTTTACCTGGCATTTTTTACCTAGAAAATTGCACAATTGAGTGATACAACTAGACATGTAATCTGGTACAAGAAAACTGCTGTATGTCCCTTTTCTAGAGATACATGACTTAACTCCAACACAAGTTCATACTAAGAGTGAACATCAATAAAATGCTAATGAATACTCTACTAGCTGGGCTGAAACTTCATATTAGCATAGTTGCTGCTAACCTACCTCATTTACAAATTTTGTTTCATCCAGAAAGCATATTAGGCATAAATATATTAAAAAGCATATACAGCCACCCCCACCCCCTAACTCTACTAGAAACTTCAGAGAGGATTTCCTGATTTTTTTGTAAATTATTTGTTCTCTTGCATATCTGGCTATAGTAGGAGACAGAAGATTCTATGTGGAAAATATAACCAAGCATTTAATTTTTAGACTACTTCCCTCATTTTTTAATGTCTCAAACTGCCTTGGGGAATACAGGGCTGAAAATCAGGAGATGTTTTATGTAGAGGAAAAGAAATTATTTTACTGTGCCTTGGCAGGCTGAGAAAGCACTAAAAAGAGGAAGGTTGTTTTCTGTTTTTATACACATATGATTTTACTTGAGGAAATTGCCTGCTGAATCATGATTCTAAGACTTAACTTATTCTGTGTTTGTCCACTAGAGTCTGAACTAAGATCACTGTTTCACTGAACATGAGGAAATATGAGTCTCTGGAGTGTGAATGTCTGAGGGCTAGTCCTCTCACACTTTGGAGGGAAGTGATTAAACAGGTAGGAAGCCCAGTGAAAGGGACTTATACTAGGGCTATTTTCTTCTACAATGATTGTAAAACTGGCTGAGGGCAGAACTATTCCCCTCCTCCTTTCCCTCCCAGCCCCCAACCTCCTGCTCCCAGTGGTTAGCATAAAACTGGGATTATGCATGTATCCCCATGTGTCAGTTTTCCTTGGAATGAAAGGACCTGTTTCTCTGTGTGAAGGACCATGTCTCACTCTGAACAAATGAGGCTGATGCAGCTCCTTTATAGCATCTCTGAATACTGAATTTGCTTTGTTGCTGTTGCCACTACAAAGCATCTCAGCCATAACTCATTTCCTTTCAAAACATGCATAATGCTCAAGTGTAATGAATATGTTACGTAGATACCTCACATCTCATTTTTATACTCTGCATTTATTTTTCCCCCTAAACTTTCTACACTAAAGAGCATTTCACAATGCACCTGCTGTGAATGAACTAAAGAATGACTAACTGTTGAAGGTCTTTTACTGGAAGAGAGTACTAGTAATCAGAAATAATGTTTAAGAATTTTAGAAATAATCTGACTTACATAAAGGAGTTATGTTTATTACTGCAGGTAATATATATAACTTTCAATAGAAATTTACATAGCCAATATTTGGCAAAGTGAATTATTTCCTCAGCACAAACGATCCCCTGGGATATTTAAAAAACACTTACTGTGAAATTTCGTAAGAATCATGGCTTCCTTAAATCTGTTGTATTTTAATATAAAGTTGTTATTTAATATCTAAACTATCAGATTTCTAGAAATAAAAGAAGTATACTTTTCTGTAAAAAAGTAGGTTTTTTTTTCTTAAACTCAAAATTGCTTCTTTGATGATCTACAAGCTTGGTTGTAGATAAAAATGCCCTTACTTGGGGAGCCAATTATAGGCAATTAAGGCCCAGCCTTGCCCATTATAATTTGCATATCCATAATCAGTGTAACTGGGGGTGGTTGACAGACCAGGGACACGCAAAATGCTCTGCACAGAAACTACGCGGAAGAAGACGGCTTGGTAAACATTTTTAGAGATTTTCCTAGAACTGTTTATTTTAATACTGGACAACTTTCCCCATTGTTTAAGCTTGGGTTTCATTTCTGCAATATGTTTATACTGATAGTTCAAAACAAACAGTTCATCACATTTTCTGTCTTGCAGGAGCTGGCTGGCTCACGTGACACTGTTTGGTATTTAGTTGCAGTCTCTAAGTGTTGCCAAAGGGGACTTACATGAAATGTTATCATCGTCTCTTGCTTAGGAAGTTGCTGTTGGCTTGCTGAACTTTAAAGTATCTATGGACTCAGTGTGCATTCAGGATAGCTGTATAGATGAGTCTTCCATATACTTTTCCTGTCATCTGAATGGTAGTAATTGTTATAACAGTAAAAAGTGAGTTTTACATGATCCACTCTTTCTTTTCTTCTTGCTCATTATTTAAGCAGAATACCAGAAAAGATTAAAAATATTGCTTATTGATAGTACACTATTAGAAGCTAATACATACAAGTATTACAATACAAGTATTACAGGAAAGTAGATACACTTAAACCAAATAAAAACAAAACAAAACAACAACAACAACAACAACAACAAACAACAACAACAAAAAAAAAACAAACAAAAAAACCAAACCAAACAAACAAAAAAACTTCAACTCACTTCCTCTCCCTTCAAAGTGTCTGTGATGTTATTTACCAGCTACAGCTGAGGAAGTATGAAAATATGGTCTTTATTCAGTCATTAAAGAAAGAAATTATGAGCAGTTTTTCTGGGATATCTGTTACCATTTGACAGTCTAAAGTTTATTGTTACAATGGTTTTGCTAAATTATTTTTTGTGGCATTTTTTGTGGTCTTTGTTGCATTCCTAATTTTGCAGCAGTAGCAACACAAGTGCTCACCTAGGTTTCAAACAGGTAAGGGGTCTATGTTTTGAGAGGGCCAGTAATATAGAAGAAAATGGCTTTTGGAAAGACTGATGTCTGTCACTGTGTGCTGTGGCTCCACTGAAAATCTGCCCCTGTGTGCTGTCTTTACCAGCAGGGCTTAACTCCTGTTTTCGGCAATGAAAGGTAATATGCTTATATGTGTGGAGTGGCTGAATTTTGCCTTAGATTTTATATGGCTTGCTGAAGATAAGAAAATTGCTTAAATGTCACTCTTGCTATGAAGCTGAGTGAAAATATGACAGAGCAAGCTGAATAAAAAGGTGACAGAGTCTGCCCTGAGCAGGACAGATCTAAAGAGCTGTAATGATTTCCTATCAGGAAAATTTAAATTAATATAAAGATGAAGATGGTCATTGTTTGTGTGAAAATTCTGTCAAATTAAGAAACCAATTTTTGCTAGTTGAACTATTACAAGAAATAGTAAAAGTTTCATTTTATTTACAATTATGCTTCATTGGGCGTTTTGAAATGTAACATGTGACCTAAAAATTCACAAGATTTTTAAATGTTAAGTGCAACCAGGAGATACGTGACTAACTCCTGATAACTTTCACAAATAAAAGGTGGTCATTAGATTTGGAATCTGCTATTCTGCATGTATGAGCATTGCTAACACAGCTGTGTAACGAATGGCTTTCCAGTAAATCTTTCCTTTTTCAAGGTACACCAGGGCTAAAAGAAAACTGAGAAGGTTTCATCCAAAACTGGACACTAGCTTTCTATTTGGCATTCAGCTCAAACCTGTATTTATTTTCTGGACACAGATGCTGCTTGCTATTCTGGGTGCTCCTTTCTGTTTTGTGGTCAATGAATTCTCATATCCAAAGCAGATCCTTGTCCTAGAGATATTTGAAGTGCAGTTCCCACCAACATGTTGGGAAACAAAGGGTGGAATACAAATTACTGGGATTTCTTAATGTACTACTCAATGAGCAAGAATATATGTATAAAATCCAAATTTAAGGAGTAAAAATAACTTCATGTAAATAAACCGGCTTCAAGAAAAAATTCATGTTTGACTGTAAATCCAAAATTGCTTATATACCCCAAAAATCTATAGGCCAAAAAGATGCCTGCTTTTCAAAGCTTTATTAGTCAAATTGCTCAAGTCCTTGGAATATTCTGATGTACCCACAAGAGAGAGGCAATACTTCAAATGTGGAAATGTCTGAAAGCTTTACATTATTGGGGAATAATTTATTTGGCAATTTTTTTATTTTTTTTTAAGAAGCAGAAGAATCAGGGAATTAGACTGAAGGACAGTTTCACATGTTGCCACATTTGGTAGCAAATTACTTAGAAAAATATTTCCTGTGCTTGGAGGGAAGGCTTTATCATAATATTCAGTAGGACCTGAATGTGTTTATTTACAGTGATGACAGCCATAATTAGGACATTTCTGGTAACAATAAAATATTACCCTTATTAGTCATCAGAATTGTCCAACTGAGATGCCCAGTGGGAGATCTCATTTGGAGCACTGAGAGCTTTTCTAAATGAAACTGATATACAGAAAAAGGCATGTCATTTTGAGGGTGCTGAGAACTCATCATTCCCATTCCATTGTGTGGTTTGGAAGCAACCTACTCCACAGTGCTGTGTGCCCTGGAAATGTAAAAAGGACAGCCATTGGGGGAAAAGTAATAAGATTGGATATGTTAGGCCTGCATCATCCCACCCAAACATAGAATTATTGAATCACAGGATCCTTAAGGTTGAAAAAGGCTTCCAGGGTGGAGTCCAACCTTTGACCGACATGACCACATTAACAAAATCATTGCACTAAGTGTTACATCCAGTAATTTCTTGAACACCTTCCTTCAGAGTGACTCCACTAGCTCCCTGGGCAGCCTGTTCCCATACTTAACCTCCCTTTCACTGAAGAATTTTTTCCTGACATGCAACCTGAACCTCCCCTGGCACAGCCTGAGGCCGTTTCCTCTTGTCCTGTCACTTACTGCCCAGAAGAGGCCAACCTCCACCTCACTACAACCTCCTTTCACATAGTTGTAGAGATGCCTTTAGCCTCCATTTCTCCAGGCTAAACAAGCTCAGATCCTCCAGCTGCTCCTCATACAACTTACCTTCAAACTCTTTGCCAGCATTGTCATCCTTCTCTGGACCTGCTCCAGGCACTCACTGTCCTTCCTGAACAGAGGGGCCTGAAACTGGACACAGCACTCAAGACGTGGCTTCATCAGTGCCCAGGCAGTCACTTTCCTGTTCCTGCTGGCCACACTATTGCTGGTACAGGCCAGGTGCCATTGGCCTTCTTGGCCACCTGGGCACACCCTGGCTCACGTTCAGCTGCTGTCAACCAGCACCCCCAGGTCCTTTTCCACTGGGCAGCTTTCCAGCCACTGTTCCCACTGCAGGGGGCTGTTGTGACCCAAAGGCAGTACCCAGCACTTGGCCTTGTTTAACCTTATCCTGTTGACTTTGCTTCACAGATCCAGCCTGTCCAGATCCCTCTGCAGAAACTTCCTACCCTCCAGCAGATCAACACTCCCACTGAGTGCAGTCTGTGAACTTACTGAGAATGCACTCAATCCCCTCATCCAGTTCATAGGTAAAGTCATTAAATAGGACTGGCCCCAGCACTGAACCTTGGGGACCACAGGAGAGACTGGCCACCAGCTGGGAGTAGCATTGTTCAATATCACACTCTGGGCCCAGTCTTAGAGCCAGTTTTTAACCCAGCAAAGACTGGACCTGTCCAAGCCATTGGCTGCCAGCTTCTCCAGGAGAATGCCAGTTACCCAAATTGTTTTTGCTTTGCTCTGGGGAATCTCTTAGTGCTGTGTCATGAGACAGTAGCAAGCCCAGGGGAAAACTCAGCTGTCTGAACTGTTCTGTGGAAGTCCCTGTTTCTCTTCACTGACCCCAGGAAAATCCTGAGCAGCTCACTTCCTGATTTAAATGCCTCAGTTAAGTGTGATGGATTTAAGCTTTGCTTCTGTCCATGCCTGTGGTACAGACTTCACTTGTGACTGCTAGGAAATTGTAAACTTCAAGTATTCCAGTTTCCCTTTTCTAATACAGATGTAGCACTACTACTCAATTTCACAAGGCTGTTGGGAGGCTTAATATGTTATTTTTTATGTTGTTTTTGGAGTCTTTCTTGTGGAAGGTATTTTGTGCTCTTAACAGTTTATGTATTATGATAATGTTTCCAATATTTACATAAAAGTGTGAGATTAAAAATCTTTTGGAAGGAAATTGCTTTTAATATAAGTAACTAAAGCACTTAATAAAAAATAAGCAGATAAATACAATGACTATGCATCTATAAAGCCAAGAATATCTTGCAGGTTGCAGTTGGGTAAATGGGTTGTGTCCTGCTCACAGTCAGAATAGTCCTCATTTTTGCAGGGTTCTTAAACCTATCAAGCAGCTGCTGCTCCAGCCTGTATCCACCTGCAAGGGACTGAGTGGGACTGAGTCTTGTATGGGCTCTCATGAAGACCAGTGAGGAATACCTTGTTATTCAGAGCTACCATGAACAAAAATTTTGAATAAACTTGTTATCAAGACTGGGGTAATTTGCAAGAAAAATCTGATAGGTGAAGATACTTAACAGTCTACTTGTATTCATCTCAATTTACAATTCAGTTTAGTTCAGTCTTATTGTCTGTTTTTGCAACAATTGCAGACAAGGACCTTCTAGAACCAGTATCGTGATTTAATTTTGCTGTGAGCTCATCTTTAACACCAGCAGCTCAGGTGTCTTGAATAAACAGCCCCAGTGTAAAAGTCTTCCCAGTACCATAAGAGTTTCTCTCTTGTTAAGGGGTTGAAGTTTGATCAAGGCAAGGAAATTGAAATAGTTTCATATTTCATAGAAAAAACCTTTATCTTATGAAACAAGCTGTACTTTAACACAAGGTTATTTTTGTGCAACCACATGTGCATATTTTAGATAGTATTATGAAACACCAGGGTGGTGAAAATTCTCTTGGAAGGGTAACTTAGAAATGCCATAAATTATTGCACATTTGCACTGCATTCTCATTAATATTTCTACACAAAGACCAAGATTCACTTTTCATTGCCTTAGGAATCAGGTTAATCTAAGACAGTGTAAGTCACTCCTCAACTGGGATAAGAATTCTAATCATGGACAGTTTAATTATCCCTGTCTGTTTATAACTGATGCAAATCAAACTAGTATAACTTTCTTGTCTAAACAAGACCTAACAGTGAGTTACACTCAATATTGAACAAGCATATGATGCAGAAGGTCAAAGCAAGACAGGTACAGGGTCAGCTGGAAAGCTGCTCAAGTTGCACTGTATGAATGCTTCGCTTTCAGATTTAAACTGAACCAACCCAACAAAAAAATTGTTTAAGATAATGATGTAATTACTCAGAGGAAGTCACATAGAAAATTGATATTCTAGGCCATAGAGCTACCTGATTGAAGGAAATTTCTTATACTTTCTTGACTAGCTTCTAGGAGGAGAAATGATAAAAAAAAAACCATGTAAGAAACTGGTAATAGTAAGAGAACTATGCTGATTTCATGGTGGAATAGGTGTGTCTTTAGGAGAGGTACTTTAAAGGTCCGCTACATGGTAGTACATGTTCAATCATATGATCTGTGTTACTATTCTTTTCTTAAAGGAGAGAGAAATAGGCTGAAAATCCATGCAAAATGTTGCAGTTGGAAAATATGTGCAGGAGATCTATGAGCAAAAAGTGGCTGATGAAAAACTCTCTAAGAAGTCTGCAGAATTTCTCGCCCTTCAACATCTCACTCGGGTACATGAGTGTGTGTATACATATACGCATTTTGATCTTTGGACCATTTGGTGTTAAGATCCATGGAAATCTGGTTTTAAGTGTTGTGTCTTAAATCCATTCTCATGTTTTATCCAATGTACCTGCTCTCAATCTGTTGTTCTCCTCAAACTGACCTGTTTTATTGCCTTAAAAAAAAAAAAAAATGGTAGCAAGGTGAAACCTTGTTTGTTGTACACACATTATTTCCGTGTGAACGATTCCCCAACCGTATTGCTGAAAAAACGTTTTACAAAAGCCCATTTGCTTTTGTCCCTTCCAGAATGTATATGAAGAAGGAATTTTCATATATTCTGGAAGAAAGTATTGGGCTGTTGTCCTCCCCATCCCAGGCACATTTCTGTCCTTATGCATATGTTGCAAGATAAACCTGACTGTGCTGTGTGCATGCATGATGTCTGCTTCTTTAACAGGAAATGACATAGGTGTATAGCAATGATTTTTTATCACTTCTTCTGGGGATTTTTATTTGTAAATTCTTGACATTTGTCATGTTGCCTCTAGTCTTGTTGCAAATAGAGGTACCAGGCATTTTTTCTAACATAGGAATGTATGGAAACAACCAAAATTCACTTGTTCCGGTTGGCTGAATTTTCTTCTGATTCTATTCTGCCTGAGAATTCGGGTCCTGGCATTCTTTCTCCTCCTTTTATACCAAGGAGTCTTGAGAGATTACAGTAGAGATAAGATCAACTCTGAGCATCCCTGCCAAGATGAAATTAAGGCAAGACTAGAGAACTGTGGGAGAAAATTGGGAGTATGAGCAGACAACCTTAGAAGCTAATTTGTCTGGTTTTGACAGCATGGCTTCTTTTATACTAGAACATGGATGATCAGATTGGTGCTAATCAATTTTGAATCTAAAAATGATTTCTGCTGCAAGCTGATGTGCCATTTATAGACTGATCCTCCTTTCTTTCACATCTAAACTTCCCTTAAAGGCTTTCTGTATGCAAAAGATTTTTCTTGAAAGATACTATTTAGGTTACAAAACTTAAGTCTTAGGGATGACACTGTTGGCAGGTCAGATTTTAGTTTCCTGATGTGTGATCCACCAACTTAAAACTGCAGTGGGAGCTTGCAAGGTTATGCAAATTGATATGTAAATTTAATATTTATGTATTTTTTTCTCCTTTAGTACACTCCAAATCCACAGAACTTATTTTAAATACTCACAAAAATCAAAGAAGAAGTCTTAATACAGTCTCTAGAGATGTTTTTACATTTATCTTCAGGATTGTTGTGGACTTGCCTGCCTTCTGGATTATATTATTTATGAATGCTTTAAAGTTGTCAGCCTGTGTTTATAAAAGTGTATTTTTCTTTTGGAATATCTTGCCTGCAAATATGGTCTCGCACAGTGGAGACTTAGGAAAAACGTAATTTAGTTTTTGTTAAATGATAGTTTTTTAAAATTTTCTTCTTCTAGGCAATGTGTTGAATGAATGTTTGAACTTGTGTTAAACCCCCCCATTGTTCTATTTAATAGTGCTGATTTTCAATTTCATATATTCAGCTTTGGGTAGCTTTAGTGATATTTATCTTCTGAGAATTTTAGTTCTCATGCAGAAGTCTTTTGATGGAAAGAGAACTGTATTAAATAAATCTTTTCTTTAAAACTCTGCCATCAGTTCAGTACGTAACAGTGATGGTGAATAATAGGGTCACTTAAATGTCTTTCTCTTCACACTTCTGAGTCACGCATTTGTGTCTCAAAAAGGCAAAGATCTTCAAATAATTATATCACTATCACTTCTAAAAAAATGTTTGGTTTTTTTTTTTTTAATTGAAAATCCTGTGTAGAAATTGCTTGATATTTCTGAAATCTCAGAGAAATGCTTCATATACAATCTGTTTCCCTGAAGTTTCCTCCAACACCAAACAACTCAAAGAAGACTGCTGCAGCCTTTCGAAAATTGGGCATTTTATATGCAGATAGAAGTAACAGAAATGAGGATTCAGGATCACTGCCTTTATCATTTAAGTATTAAGTATATTTTTATGTGTCATAGTTAAATATTGACTCTTCACAGTCTTAAAAGTAATCAGGAAATTCCTGTAGCCTTTTAGGCCACATCAGCAAGTCAACACAATAATGGGAAACCCCCAAACCATGACGCCTTTGGTGCTGTGCCTGGAATTTTGAGGATCTGCTTAGAGGGAAAATTTCTCAAAGAGATGATCTAATCTCTTCCTGAATGAACTATTCCCCTCTGTTCCTTGGCTAAAACTTCATACCTCACTCTGTGTGTGACACAGCATAGTAGAGATAAATGGTCAAGGGCCACCTATCTTTCCTGCGTCACTTCTATCCTGTCAATGGGAAAGGCCATCAATGCTCTGCTAGAAGGTTTTTCTGTGTTACTATTTTTGTGAGGAGGAGATATGGACTGAAATATTCTTTATCACTTTAGCCTGTGAAATACAGAGGCGATGATTAAGGTTGTTTCTCTTCACATTTTTCTTGAATGATCCAGTTTGATCTCTTGGCTTTTCTAAGAGTTCTGGCTGATGCAATAAATAATCTTTTTGTGTATACCTCTGACATCATTGACCTCCATGACATCTCACAGCTCAACCATTAGAGCCTCTGCCTTCATGTCAGTTGTTAAAAGAGCTACTTGTACCTGTTACAATACCAAAGTTTTATGCAGGGAAGCATAAGCAAGACAGCTATATTTGCAGAGGCACACAAGGGAAGAGGAGTTTGCCATGTACCACAAAGTTATCGTTAAAGGTAAAGGATGATTGCAGCAGAATTAATTACATAATAATTGGAAAAAAGTAGATTTTATGTCTTGATCTGCTTGATGACCCAGTTTCTAACTGTGGACTATTGGTCTAGGGAGGGTCAGCTCAGGGAAAGTGTAAGGGACCCAGAGAGATATTGACAAGGCTAAACATAGGGTGGGAGGTGAGGGTGGTGCTTCAGAGCAAGAAGTCTGTCAATTTGAGGTCGATAGAAAATTAGGTCAAAAACTTGTAGGAAGGGTAAATGATATAATCCACAAATCTGTGACTGCCAAGGTACCAGCCTATCACTAAAGTACACACAATCAGATACCTTGTGCTGACATGACAGAAAAGACTGAGAAATTACTTTGGTATACAGCACTGTATTCAGTAAAAAGTCCCGAAACAGTGTGGGATGTAACTGTTTACTGGTGTGTGGCCCTAAAAATGTCATAATAATGCATATTTCAGCAGTCTGCTGAATAGTGTAATCTGCTGAAGGAAAAATCATCATAGTTAAAATAAGATCTTCCTTTTTTTAAAAGAACGGGAAAATAATTTTTCTAAATTTGAGAATATAGGAGTGAGTAAGAGAAAATGCTCAGCAGCATATTTTAATGAAGAAACCAGAAATTCTCCAAATTTTTCTTGTTATCAAGGTATATCTAAAATGCAGATGATGCCAGGCTGAAACGTTGGATGGAACCCAAATGCCTTGTGGGGGATTAAAGGTTGTAACGAATGCATCACTTTTTCACCAGGAATACCCTTGCAGCTATCAATGGTAATCTCATAAGTAGTGTTTGTGTTTGCTGCTTATGACCATTAAGTGAAGAAAAAAAAAAATTTACTAGCATCAAGCAAGCATCTTTGACAGTTTGTGATGAGCTAGGGGTCAGGAATACTGGAAAGGCATTTGCCCAAGTTTGCCAACTTTAAATTTTGCAAGATCTAAGAATTTGACCCCAAATGTGCCAAGGGTCCTTTTTTGAGTTGATGGTACTCAAATGTTTCACGAGACATGCTTTAACCCTGTAAATTAAATTGTTTTAATTTCATCATTGGAGTGTTAGCACAAGGAATAACTTCTTTTCATAGACTTTATCAGGAGGTAGAACTGAGTTGGAATTCATCTGCTACATGAAAGGAGCACATGTAAATTTCATTCTTTTGGAAAAGTGGATGAAAATGAGAAGTCCAGAGACTTGCTATACAGAACATTGACAAAAAATTTTGAAGTATCCAAAAATAGGAGAACTCCTTGCACGATTTACCTAAAGAAACATTCATCATTAATTACCTTTTATTTTTTTTGCCATTGCATGATAACTACTATGGTAAATGCTGTGTAAGCCACTATACAGAACAGGAATAAATTTAGTATTTAACTGNNNNAACATGTCAAGAATTCGGTTTTTAAAGCTATGATTAGTGGTTGTATTTCTTTAGTGCTAAACCAGTAAGACAAAAAAAACATTTGTTATGTTCTACCGTAAGATCTCCCACAAAAAAAAGCCTGTCTTACAAGCCCTAGAAATAGGGGGGAAAAAGTGAAAAAGAAAAAAAGTTTCCTTGACCCAGGATTTAGAACTCCTATGTGTCTTGGAAATATTTAGTAATTTGGCAACTCAACCCCGGGGGTATTTTCTAGAAGCAGAATTGAGCAAGACTGAAATTGTTTTCATTGCACTGTTTGGGCATGAAGATAAGACATGAATTCTTGATCCATAAAATATGTACCAAGTGTGACATCTTTTTTCATGTGAATTTTAAAGGCTACTTCAATGTTTTTATTCATTATTCTCCTACCAAAGTCATGCAAAGCTCCTGAAATCATGATCAAAACTCTGGTTATTCATCACTAGAATTAGTCCTGTTTGATTTTGTCTCTATTTTTGTTTATTTTTTCTCTGGGCTATAACTCACCATAATGGGACACTGAAAATGTGTTTTAGGGTAAATTTCCCATTTTCATTATTATGACACCTCAGTGTGAGTTATATCAGTGTGGTTTCGAATGCTGTCATGTTTTCACTCCCAAAGTAAAATCCTTCAGAAAGGCTTTAAGAAAGCTGAAGCAAGATGGTTTGCTACTCATAATGAAATACAAGCTTTATATTTTGAGACATCCTAAGTTGGAGTTGCTCAGTGTTTTTTCTATCATAAGGGGTATTAATTTTGGTTTTACTTCTCTTAGTCTTAGCCTGGCATTGCTATTATATTTTCCAGGTGTTGTTATCATGAGACCTTACCAAAAAAATCAACTAGAAAAACCAGTAATTTTCTATGGGAACATAAACCCAAAGGAGGTTTTCAACACAGTCCACAAACCCAAACCATTATCATTAGAGTCCTGAGAGGATTAGAAACTGAAAAAAAGGTTTCAACTCTCACTTGGAATGTGATGTTAATGAATTCATATGGAGCTTGGCCCGATCCTGCTCACAGTGAATCAGCAGAAAAAAAAACTAAGCTCAGTTTCTCCTCATAAAAGGGATTTTCCCAACCTCAGGCCTACCCAGCTTAAATTGACTCCTTCCTTTCTCCTTCTCCTGTCACTTTCAGAAGTGGCTGAAGTTCCAGGTCTACCTTTTGGTACCAACTCTCTGGGTTCACCTACGTCAAAATGTTTCTGCCCTAACATAAAGGGATTTCTCTATAGTAGGAGACAGACAGACCTCAGCACTGTCCAGGCAAACCTATTTGGCAGAACAGGAAATTCCCAGATGGTCAGGAGGAATTTTAAAGGGCTGGAGTGGTATGTTGCAAAATGCTAGCCTGGCACCCATGGAAACTGAAGTCTGTTATTTATAGAAATTTAGAGGCAAAAAAAAAGCATGATGTTCTTCCTCACGAAATGATCAACAATCATTGCATTGTGTCAACATGAATTTGTGGGGTACCAAATCAAGATATGAAATGATAGAATGATCTCTATCCCCAGCCAGTTCTTTCCTCCACATGCCCAGAAGGATACCAACTAAATTCGTGTGAAGTAGCAGTTTTATAATAATGAAAAAAACCCCTCAAAAATAATGTAATCACTGGCATCAGTGGAACAATCCCAATATCAACCTCCTGTAGCTTAAAGAAGAGGATTCAAGCCAGCTTGTAAGAAGCAGGCAATCTCAGATTTTTTTTTTTTTTTTTTTTTTTTTTTTTTTTTTTTTTTTTTTGTTTTTATTTTTTTTTTTTTCTTTCAACCTTC
>VZTR01006496.1:109778-152024 GCA_013400775.1 Chaetops frenatus | reverse complement strand
GATTTCTATTTTCAAAGTAAAATAATCTGGTCACTTTTAGTTTGTTGTCAGTTTTGTACTCTGTACTTTCAATCATCATAATAGCACTTTCTGTACTTCTTTTTATAGTATGAGAGAAAAATTATACAGAGTCCTGTCTCCATTTTTAAAATTATTTTTTAACTTCAACTAATAAATATGACATTTCATGGTAGGAGCTTCCATTTCTAGATGCTAAGTAGCCATCTGCCTCCACAATCTTCATACAAAATATTTATGAAAAACTGAAAAAAAAGTTTTGGGCCATACATGGATTACCTTCAATTTTCAACATTTACATCACCACATAATTGCCTTGTTTATTTATTTCTTGTTCTCTTTTTATTTATTATAAATTGGTATTCTATGATCTCTCTATTAAAATGCCTCTGTTATTTATGGCATAACTTTATTTCCTTGTTAATATGTTTTTCCTTTGGTCATTCATTGTAATTTTCCAGTTAATTGCTCAATTATTCAGGTAGTTTCAGGAATTTTCCAAGATTTTATGTTTCAGTTTTATCAGGATCTATTATTCATAGATAACTATCTGTGAAAGGAAATGCAATCCTGGCTCAGAAACAGCCAGTCTGACGAGCTGGCTTTGTGCTGCAGGTCTTGGATCCCCTGAGATCCCGGGGTGTGGAGGAACTGGGGTGTCTAGGAATCAAAGCTGACCCAGAAACCTTGTCATCTGGAGGTTATGGCTCCCACGAGCTTTGAAACTCCTGGCTTTATGGCTGTCCAGGATGAAATTCAGCCAAGAGCTTTCTAACCTTGGAAGACCTGGGAATCTGGACCTTTGCAGCTGGCAATCCCAGAACTTTCTGTGTCACAGTTCTCTGCAAATCTGTTCAGTGGCTCTTTGCAGAGCTGGGAGCCCAGAAATCATTTTGTGTTGGGCCACACAGGAGTCTGGTTGTGAAAGTGACAAATCCTGTCTAAAAAGCAGATTTCCACTGCAATTCTTGTATTTGAACTCCTTTCATGAAATATGCTTACAACAATAATTTGGAATTCTTTAAAGGGGAAAACAGTTTTGGAGCAGTGTTAAACATATTAGCTTGAAGAGCCTCTGTTTCTTAATGTTTTGCTTTTGGAAACACTGAGATGTGGAACAAGAGCATCAGGTGTCTTGCAATGGCTCCAGAATTCATTTCAACTCTTGCTCCAAATTTGCCATAGATAGGAAGATGTGTTCTACATTATTGACACCTCAAGGTTACTTCACTTAAAGGTATGTGCATTTCATATTAGGGTGTGCATAGTATGTGTTTCTGTTGGAATTCCACAATGATCATAATTCTACTTGCCCTAAAGTAATCTAAAGTTTGGCAACAAATTTCAGTAAAAAAAGATTAGTTGTTCATTCAGAAATAAACAGACTTTTTTGGTCTGTTGAATTTGTGTCTTTTCATAATGGTTCTGAGGCTTGTTGCTTTTAAAAATTGGAATGAGGTTTGTGTAATTTATGGACGGAAACTGAAATAAGAAAGAATTCCACAGAAAGTGACAAGGTTGTTGGGTTCCTGTAATGTGAATACTTACTGGTTTTAGTTAATTATCTTTTTTCTAAAGGACATACATTTCCCAAAGGAAATACATCTTTAGTTTCTGGCTAGAGATGCAGAATATTGCACTTCCCTAGAACTTTGGATTACCAGAGTTTTGTATGGGTCAAAGTCACTTTTAGTTACAAGATCAGAATTCAAGATCACTTTGGATGAACCTCCAAATATTCAGATGCTTATTGTATCATAATATTTCAGTGCCTATGGGTTAAGAAATGTATCAACTTCTTTATTATAAAACATCTAGGCTAAGAATTCCATAGGAAAAGTATTTTAAGATTCACAATACTTTTTGCTGAGGAGCCACAAACTTTGTGAAACAATCTTTATCTTATACTTTGGTTTTGTTTTATCAGGCTCTGAATTTTCTGAAATATCCAGTGTCTGATCTAAAATGAGAGAGCAAAAAAGGCTGGATATTGTTCTGCTTAGTCCACTCTGTTTGGGTTTTCTGATCAACAGTGGTAGTTTGCCTAAAACCATACATCTTTGCATGGCTGTCCTAGCACACAGAGCTCTCTCAGAAAGTTTTGGCACTGCCACCCATTATCTAGGAAGAACTTACTCATCATCCCATTCTTCTGTTTGCTCTCCCAGTTCTGAACTGGGACAAAAGCTATAGCCTTGGTCCCTCAGACCGTCTTCTGTGAAGTAGGAAAAGCTCTTGGAGAGGAGCTCTGTGTGGCCACAGGGGCCTGCTGTTCAAAAGCATCAACTGCTGCAGTTGGACTGGGCTCTGCTTTGTTTGAGTGTGCAAGTTAACCACTGTTAACTGAACTAATGCTTTTGGACAGGACAGTGCAGCAGAAAACAGCCTTTGAAACAAGGGTTTAGAATCACAATTTTTATTTTCAGGCATATGTTTTGGTTTAGGAATGGCATTTTCCAATTTAGTACTCCCAGTAAAATTGCTTGCTCCCCCTTCCCCTGTGGCAGGATGGAGGGGGAATTGGAGGCAGGAAAGGAAAAGATCACAGGTTGAGATAAGAAAAATTTACTGGTAATATCAATGAGATAAGAAACTGAAGAGTAACAGCAACAACACAAATGACAGAGGGTACAAGAAAAGGAACAATTCACACAGAAACCGCCTCTCACCCACCCCCCTCTCCCCAACAACAGGCAATACCAGATGGTTCCCTCCAGACTGGAACCATTTTTCCCTGGAAGAGACTCCCTTCCCATTCCCCTGGCAGTGACTTGAGGTGGTATAGAATAACCTCCAGGTCCCAGCCATGTTCCCTCCCAGGTACTGCAAAATTTAGGCCTGTCCTGGCTGGAACCAGGACAGCATATTATTAAAATTCAATGAAGGGGAAGTTAAAATGGTGTGAACCACAGAAACCTATCCAAAGACACTAGCTGGTGCTTCAAAACAAAGGAAGAAGAATACGTTGGATTTCTATTGCAAACTTTTTTAGTTGTCAAAACAAGCAATATAGTGCATGCTTGATATACCAAGTATAGATGTATATTTACTGCTTAATATAGATCTCTAGAATTGAATGTCAAAGGATGCAATTACTAAGATGAATACGAGAAGAAAACTTTCGAATAATATTTTTTGCAAAAGAGAAGACAACTTTAGAATAATATTTTTTGCAAAAAAGAGAGTATTATAAATAGTCAAATGAGGTGTCTCAGAAAAAGCAGAAACTACTATATTTATTACATTTTGTTTTTACTCAGTCAAAATTCTTTTCAGCAACATTAAAGTTTAATGCTAAAAATATGCTTGAGACTCACTGTGGTTATCTCTTAAATAAAAGTGCCTATGGAAGTTAACTACTAGCTTTAAAATCACTTGTGATTATAGGATGTCTTAAACTACAGATTAACACATAGGGCTTGTTACATGAAACCAGCCACACTGTGCCTGCAGTGCTTGTAGTGGATGCAGGATTGTAAACAAGAGTAAAAGGATGAACCACTGGTGGTATGAAGGTCCTCCTCATTTTAAACTGATTCTTAATGTTCTGACTGTTTCTCTTCAATAGGGAACTACATTCTTCTGATTAACAAAAGAAAATGCTCCCTCATATTTTAGGATCTACTAATCAGACATCTACTATTTTGCAATCTTTCTAATGATTTAAAAAGACCTATTTAAGAACTTTGTTCAGTCTTTGCTGATAAGGTGAGAGGTAGAAGATGGGGGACCAAATGCTCTCCTGGTAAGAGGGTACTCATAGTACTTTAGAGTGTTATATTCTCTACGTTGATTTCTATGGATCAGAAAGGTGCTAACGAGGCCGTGGTATGTAGTAGAATATATAAAGTCTAATCACAGCTTTTTAAGCATGTTTCTGAATGTATTTGTGAGAAGAATATATTTGCTCTCCTAACACTGCGAATATAAAGGTGCATCTTTTCAACTCATGATTCAGACTATGTAAACACCCCAGAAGAGTGGCACATTGTATTGTACTATGTCTTGATAAACAATAAATACTCTGCCTCAAGGGCTAGAACACAGGCTCAGACTCTGGGTTTGAATATTATTCACAAGGTTATGTCTTTATTCCTTCACTGCTTAGGATCCAGATGCCTCAGGTTTTTCTTAGATGTGAATCACAGAACCACAGAATCAGTGGGTTGGAAGAGACCTTTAAGATTATCATGTCCAACCCATGCCCTAACACCTAAACTAAACCATGGCACTGACTGCCACATCCATTATTTTTTTAAACACATCCAGAGATGGTGATTCCATCATCTCCCCATGCAGACCATTCCACTACCTTATCACTTTTCCAGTAAAAAAGTTTTTCCTAACATCCAGTATAAATTTCCCTTGGTGCAACTTAAGACTGTGTCCTCTCGTTCTGGTGGTTGTTGCCTGGAAAACTGAATCTGAATTAACAGCATGCTTCAGGTTTAAGTATTAATTGGGAAGTTATTGAAGAAAGAAACAAATAATGAGTGGAAAACAAAAAAAGGGAATGTTAGGCAGCATCAAGTAAAGACTTGAAAAAATTATTAATGTTACCACTTTTAAATTTTTTTAAAAACTCTATTAATTTGTTCTCCTTTATAAAAATATTTTGCTCAATTTAGATCTCATTTCTACCTGCTATATAGAACATATAATCAGCAAAAGTTATACAAACAAAATAATAATGCAAATATTCCTAAAAGTTTACTTTGTGCTGAATGTCTGCATTAATAGCTGTCAAACAATTCAATTATCACTAAATGGATTTTAGAAAAGTTTACAGTTTCGGAGGACCTGGCAAGGAATTTTTCACATTATTGACAAAGTTTGTGTTCTGCTTTCTGTCAATTGAAATAAACAGTGAGAAAATGTGTTTCTCTGCAGCCATTTTCTGTATTACGTTAAGGAAGATTAAAGGGTGATCGTTAATTTGAGATGGTTCCTGTATAAACTTTAGTCAGTGAGTCACTGAAGTAAGTCTGACAGTTAAGTCCGATTTTTTATTCTGATTATATTAGTAAAAAGGAATTGTCTATAAAGTTTAATTTTTATATCATGCTGATACAAATGGGAATTGAAATTATTTGATATAGATGACACATAAGCAATTAAATCAGATGAGGACATGAGTGATCATGAACAGATATGATTGCTAAGAAAATAAATGCAGGGAATTGGGTAAAGCTGTATTTACAGTGGTAGATAAATAAAAAACAATAATAAACTTATCTATTTTTCAGAATGAATTAGATAAAATATATTTCCTTTTTATCAGTAGGAAATATTGTATCACAAAGAACTAGGTACCAGCTGAATCTTTCTTAGGAGCTAATAGATGTCTATGACTTTTCTTTAATGGACTGATCTTAAAAATAAAACAGCATGTTTGTATAAAAAGCTTTGTCTTTTAAAATTTATTTTGTATCACTATTGAATGATTTGAACACAGAAATCACATGTTAAATGATATAGTGGAAGAATATAACACTGTAGATCACACAGATTGTCTCATATTAATTTACAGGACACTACTCATGACCTGTCACTTGAGGAGTCCCAGTATTTTCCATTATAACCCTCCCTTAAAGTCTCTCTTTCCTTTTTTTTTGGTAATTCATAAGCTAATTCACATGCATCACAGATGTTTATACAGTTTTATGAATATTTTTAAAAACCTGTTTTATTTTAGATGACACCCCAGTGGGGAGCACTGGACACAGGGTGGCAGAGTGAAGGGTGCTGTCCCCGGGGATGGGATCTGTGCTCAAGGGCTTCACAAGATGCACACAGCTATTGTGTGTCTTCCTCTTGCTCCTCATTTGTTGCTGCTGTGATACCACAAACGTGAGAGGCACAAACCACAGACGATGTGTTAGTTCAAGAAATAGAATGGTTCAAACAACTGACTTCCTCTGGCAGGCTAATTGAGTTGAAATTCAAAAAAAGTCTTTTTTCAAAAAGATTTAAAGTCAATAAACCATTATTGGTTTGGGATTTACTTTGTTTGCTTGCTTCTGCCAAAATAGGAAAATAAATATAAAGGATATTATAATGCACTTGCAAACTATTATGCTGTCACTTGCAAATTCAGAAACTAGATTAATTGACCAGGAATTCACCTTACATTGCTAATGTAAAGATTTATAGAAAATGGTGAGTTTTGGAGATGTACGTTCAACATCTTGGAAAAAACTTGGAGAAAAAGTGAAAGAGTAATTTTGCCCTGACAAGAGATTTAAAAGTCAATATTCCTTGCTTTATGACTAACAGTGGCAGAGGCAGTCATGTGACTCATTCCCAGAAAAAAAAAAAAAAGAAAGAAAAAAGTTAAAAGAAATTAATTCATCCCTATACAATTATAGGTCTCTCTAAGTCTTAAAAATATCAAGGAAATATGAAATGCTAATTCCTTTCAAATCATATTGTTGCATACACTGCTTGAGTTGGGTCAGAACACGCTTCCTCTTTGTGTAGTTAGAAAAAAATTGTTGTTGGTTTAGGACAAAAAGTGGAAATTTATATTTATAAAATAACAAAACCATAAAAACTGGTGAGAATAATACTTATATTTCAGCAAGGAAATATTAAAACATATGCACTGGGCTGATTTTCCTTCTCACCTAAGGGGTGCCAGAAGCTTTCTCAAAGGCTTTGACTAACACAGAAGGAATACAAATTCTTCTCATATTACCTAAGATACAAATTCATATGAATTTAATGAAACCTGGATGTAATAGTTCATTCTGTACCTCTTAGGATACCTGCTTTGAATAGGGATTGAACATTTTATCAGCTAAAGAGAAAAAACTGTTTATATGTTAACATGCTAATATTTCTGAATCACTTATATCCTATTGTATTAAATATCACATTAAATCCTTAACTTTGGCCAGTAATGCATAGTCTATTACCTTGAAAATATCAAGGTAACACCTACTTGGAAACTTCCACAGGATATCATCCATAGGATGTCATATACAGTTGTGCATTTCGTTTTTTGAAAAGTAGAAGTATGAATCAGTGCTTACAATAATTTTAGTTGCAATTACAAACCATCTTCTTTAACTCTAATTATTTCATTGTATGAATTTTCAAAAATAAAAAGTGAAAAACCATAAAAAATTTCTTGTGTACTCTTGCTGATCTAGCTACAAGCAAGAAATACCATTCATACTATGATCTTAATTAATGATCCACAGCAAAGGCATGCTTTTTTAAGGAATAAAAAAAATCAAATTTATAAAATGAATACTCTTCTTATATGAGAAATCTGCAATCAAACTCTAATGTTTTTGAACCCTGAACAGAGGTCAACACAAGATTAATTATTATTCTTTACTTTCACAGATCAAGATATCAAAAATATTTTTTCCACAATCTCTCTCATAAGGATGAAAAAAATAGTAAGATTTGATAACAAATACATCCAGATTTGTAATTGCATTTGTTAGAAAGGAAGGCAGTAATTTAAACAATTTTTCCTATATAAATTCAAAGAGTTTTACAAGAATTTAGGAGTCTTTAACAGCAGAGGGCATTCTAATTTTCTGGGAAAGTAGTAAAATGACAGTTTTATTTATATAATACTTTGAAAGCAGATGAACAGCGTATATAAAATATATTTAAAAGAAACAATAAGAAAAATATAAATACAAGGACCTGCATACATCTTAAGAAGATTGTCTTGACTGTCTTATGTATTTTGGAATTAAAGGATCCCCATTAACATTTTCAGTTTTTTAGGGTCCAAGTATTTGTTCATAGGGAATCTGGTTTGGATACATGTATGAATGTATGTACACATTCATGCATGTGTTTATGTATATATATGTTTCCTCTATGTTTCAGTCCATTGTTTGTACAGATAAAAAGTTGAAGCATTTGTTATAATAAGTATAAATGTACTCATGTGAAGTTGAAAGGAAATTATATATATATATCTATACAGGTAATATAAATATATTTCCTTCCAGCTTCACAGTTATGAGATGCGCAAGTGACTACACCCCTTTGGACCACCTCCCTGAATGACTTGCTAAGTGTGTAAACATTTTCTTCTATGGAGATAGTCCTGCCATTCTCCTTCAGGCAGAGCTCCCTTTGAAATCAGGAGTTTAGTCTGAGCAAGTGTTTTAGGCTTAAGCTCCTTATCAAGAAATAGCTGCCAATAAATCCCATTTCAAAGAACATCTGTGCTCTGACAGAATTATATTCTAATGATTTCTTAAAACTTGCACTTAAAAAACATTTATGAGCACATGATTTAGAATTAACATCTGGAAGCTCAGAACAGATGCAGTTTGAGAATTAGGTAGCTGCAGAAATGCTTCCCATCTACTGGTACTCAGGGTTCCTGGAGCAGGAATGTGAGGCAGTGCAATGGCTTTCATATGTTTACAAATGGTGCATGACAAGCATCACCGTTCAGCATTGTTTGGGTAAGTCAGACCCACAGGTTGTACACTCAGCATGGATTTTTCCTGTCACAAGAGAGGATAAGCTCATCAGGTCCATTAGGTCAGAGGTTGAATAGGAAAGGCAAGAGACCATGCAAGAGTTCCCACCACCATGGCTGACTTGTAAATAAATAGAAGACTTCAGTCTCCACCACTATCAAGCCTTCTCTTTTCACAAACACTTAATTCAGCAGCACAAATAGACTTTTTTTCCCCCCCTTAAGAGATAAAAAGACACCTACAGATCTTATTCTGTTTGCCTGGTCCCGTCTGCCTTTCTTTATCATTTGTGTTGATTGATTGCTTCTGTGTTTCATCAATTAAAAATGTTTTAGAGTACAAAGTCTTCAGCATGTTTAATAGAGTCTGGTTAAGTAAACATCCTCCACCAAAGCAGCACAAGTAGAGCTTAAAATAAATATTGCTACTGTGCCAAGTTCATAATTGCTTGCACATTTAACACTTTACCACATCCTAATCATAGTCATAAAATCAAGAAAAATCTTTGTGTACTTACTGTAGTTGTCATGAAACTATAGCCATTTAAATACTGCAGGGTACTTACATTTCTTTTATATTTTTTTTTCAGATTATTTCATATATAGGATTTGTTTCAAAGAACAAAAAGCTGAGCCTGAAAGTGAGAAGTGATCAGGTTTAGTCAGCAAACTAGCCATATAAGTGCTTTTGTACTAATTTCTTTCTGTCAACAGGATAAATTTTCAAGGATGCAATGTGAAAGGATGCTATGTATCTGTCACTCCTACTGTTAATCACTTTATTGGAAAAGCAGACTTTAATTTTTTATTTTTATTGCCAGACAGATAAAACCTATTATAATTGGGTGACAGATACCTGTTACAACCGAGAAAACTGACTTGAATTACTCGATGATGCAGAGCAATTTATGCATTAAAATCAATGTAAATTAAAGAAAAAAACCAACCCTCCCCCCCCAAACCCCCCAAAAAACTAAAACAAAATATTTGTACTAGAAAAAATATATAAACTGTCAAAATTATGTAAATGTAATTTTTGCCAAATGTTAGACATTTTAAACTGCTCAGGTGATGCATAAAATAGATATGACATATTTTTACAAAGAAGTAGGTATAGGAAATAAAATTTCTGTGAAAGAAATTAATAATAAGCTTTGAAAAATAATAAGGAAATAGGATATAAATCTGACAAGTGTTAATTAACACAATGCTAGGGAAAAAAGGTAAAAAAATGTGTTTAAAATATCAAAAAACTGCAAATCCTATTTTCTAATACCTGCTGACTCTAAGAGGAAGTGCTGATCAAGATTTTGAAAAGCCTTTAATGTTTTGTTTGTATCTGCTGCTGATAACAATTAATTCAGGCATGTTGAGGAGAGCAGGTTTTCAGAGCAAAGATACTCAAGGTTTCCAGATTAGCAAGCCTTAACAGGAAAGATATGCTCAGACAGACTTTGCATGAGCTTCTACAGGAATCCATGGTAAACTTGCTGCTGATCATCAGTGAATCTTACATATGTAGTCTTAAAATGAGGTTTCTAGACCATATCCTAACTTAACTTTTCTAGGGTGTGTGATTGACAGGTCAGATGATATTTTATGCATCCCTGGTATCTAGTTAAGTTATATTAGGTCCAAAACTCCAGGTTTTGTCTACCTCTAAACCTCCAGGAAATTCGAGGTTGGAAATAAGCATATAGAAATTAAATAGCTGTGTTTACATGTTTCTCAAATATGTGCCAGGATGGTGCAACATTTATCTTTAATCTGTCACTAACTTATTTTTTCTTATTTTCAATCTCATTGTCTAGAGTGTATTCTTTATACAGTTGCTGACAAATTTGGTAAAGAAAGTAAGAAAAAGTTCTGAAGAACAAAGTTGAAGTGCTTCCCGTCTAAATTTTACTTGAGCCTAAATTCCAGTTTTTCTGTCTACAGCCTGTTCTACCTTCCATGTTTCTTTCCTTTTCCCTCTAGCACTCCTCTGGGCCCATGAATTTTGACCATATTCATTTACTTAATAAGTGCTTTACCCTGGAATTCAAAACATAAGATAGCTCTGCAAGTATGATTGAGAAATCAACTATGTAAAATAAAGATTATTTTTAGAATTTCTACTGATTCTATTCATGCCATGTTTAACCAAACCACTGGCAAGTAGTGCTCATATTTGAATTCCAAACAAAAAGTTTGCTATATTAGGAGATATTCTTAAATATACCTGAAATACTAAATTTCAGATTTTTTTTTTTTTTTAAGCATGCAATAGCCATTCACTAAACTTAAAACTAGGTCAGGAAAAGTTTTCATATTCCACGAGTCTGTATGCATTTAGTTGAAATAGTGTCACAACATTTCCAGGGAATTCTTGCAATTTATATTGCGTAAGTTAAAGGAAGTTTGAATTGCTAAGAAAAAATGGATCTTTTACTTGACAACTGCAATTAAGAAAACACACTAGATGTTGCAATTTCATAGCTGTGCACTGATACAGTGCATTTGCTTACCCCAAAAGTAGGTATCCCAAAACACTATGCTACTCATCCAACAGGAGAAACTGAAGCTTTACAGAGAAAGAAAACTAACAAACAGGTTTGCATCACTTAACAGTTCAGTTAATCAACTTACTTTGATAGGAGATTGAAAAGTATATTAAATTACATGCCATTTATACTTCAGGAACATGAGAATGAATATCTGATCAAGAAGGGGAGATTTTTGAACAAAATATTATCATTCTGTGAGAGGACCTACTGAAAGCATTTTGTTTTAATTTTTAAGAAGGACTCTGGAAAGGAAAGATAGACTTATCCAAATTCAGAAAGCAATCTTTTAGCGGATTTTTTCTCTCTGTATTTTTTTTTTGTTGTTGTTGCTTTGTTTAGTATTTCTTTTATTTCTCACCTCCTTTCATTCCAAAACATGTGTGAATAAATGTTGTAGAACTTTTAATAGGCACCTAAAGATGTTTCAGAAATTATACCATAATGTGTGGATCTAAAATGGAGGATATGGCTAAGCTGTAGAAGCAGGAAAAATTTAGATTACAACATTGAAGACATCCTGAATTCAAATGTAGATTAGTATAAGAATTTCAGTTTGGGTAGATGCCCAGGTTATATAGTCTCTTTTCTGCTACCACGGGTCTTCTGTAAGACACCTGCTCTAGTCTGCCTATGGCTTTCATGTACTGGGGAACCTAAACTGGGATGAGGGTTCCAGATATGTTTCTGTGAGTTCTAAATAGTTCTCTTTTGAGCAAAGTGGCAGGCAGGGAGGGAGCCCCTCAGCCTGCAGACCGTGATTCTTTATTGTGTTTGTGGCTGGCCTTCAGTCTGGCAAGGACTCTCTCAGGTGGCTCCTCTGGGATCCCCGGGGCCACCTCTGCAGAGCAGCTCCAGGGCCACTGGTCCCCACTCTGCACGGATGCCCTGGGCTACCCCCTCAGGGTAACTGGGCTTGTGCCCACCAACGCTGCACTTTGTCAGGCTCCTGCCAGCCCAGTTCTCTGACCTGCTGGAGCCACTCTGAGGAGCAGCCCTGCCCTCTCACACACCATCGGCTCCCTGCAGCTCGGGGTCAGCTGAGCATTTGCCAATTGAAATGTCTGAACGCTCTCTCTGGCACACTTTGCCAATATTCAGCTTTAGGAGATAGTAGGCTGCACACCAACCATCTGCATCGTGCCACTGCTTCATTCAAACAGTTCCTTGGAGTTTGATAGTGTTCTTGGTCAAAATCCTCCAGTTTTTAGGTCACTTCAGTCTCTAGGTCTGAAAATCCAACATCGCGCATTGAGACAAAATCCAAACTCAGTTCTGCTTAATTTATGTATCTAAAGATCTGCATTAAAATCAGGGGTTTGAGTAGAAATGAGGACTTTTTAAAATTTATTTAAGTGAAACTGCCAGTAATCAAAGAAATCTGGGGAGACAGGAATGCAACTTTCAAAGGGTTTCTGGCCAGAAGTTGTGTGTCCTGCCATCTGAGTTCTTTCTCAGTGCCAGGACGCTTTTTAGGTACAAAAAATGACAGATTATGATGAAGTAGTGTGAGGCAAAGCTGCCTTAAAAACCACTTTCACAACAAAAGTAATTGAGTTAATGGCTAAAGGGTACTGACAGGTTTTTTCTAACTTTCCACAGATAATTGCACACATACAGTTGCAACTGTATTTTGTTGTATTTTTATTAGGGATTTATTCTGTATTGAAGGAAATATTCGAGACTTTTAATGAATTTTACATAAAATTAAATATATCTAAAAATGAATTCTATGATCATTTAATCTCCTCTATGAGCAGGCAAAATGGTCCTTTTTGTCTTTTACAGATGACTTTCTGTTACAAGTAATGACCCAACTTTATCACAGAGTTTAAAAGGTTCCATTTTAATGCCTACCTAATGCCACAGGGCCATACAATCTCCTCTGAGAGGGAGCAGAATTGTCCTCCCAGCCCTTGCTCAGGAAGAACAGCATCATTTTCTCTGTGGTATTGAGGGAAGAGTAGATTAAGTGACTTTCTCAAGGACACAGGAAATCTGGGGTAAAGCAAAAAAAGGAATCCCAGTATCATGAATAGACAGCAGTGTTAATCACCAGACCACCAAAGCTCAGGCCTGAGGCACACTCTGCTGAAGGAAAAAAAAAAGTCAAACTAAATGCTTCAAATTGAAACTGGTGGGACTTCCAATCCCTTCCTTTACTTCCCATGAATTGGCCTTGTGATTTGGCTGACTGCAGAAACGAAAGCTCTAAAAGACACAGAGCAAGGGGTGTTACAGGAGACAGCAAGGAGAGGCTTGGTGGACAGCACTGCACAGTGTGCCAACTTTCATGTGTGTTCCTGTGTCAGTGAGGGAGCATGTGAAAAATAAACAGCTGCAAACATCCCTAACCGGGCTTTCACTTCACATTGGCAGGCCACACCAGGGAAAACAAAGACAAAAAATGAACCTGACAGTCTAGGATGGCTTTATTGAATAGCCTCTGTGGTCTGTGGTTGTGGGGCAGGTGGCACAGGAGACACCTGGACTCTCTTGTGAGGTTTCTAGCAGTGACAAGAGTGGCAGTCCCAGAGTCACTCAAGCACAGCACCGACCAGGGACTGTGCCTGCAAGGCACACCTCCCACCCTCCCACCACACCTGGATGCCTGGGTAGGATGGACAAAGCCCAAGTTATCTTGGTTAGTACCCTGAACTCAGGATAAAGTGGAGCCAAAAATGGAGGGACTGTTCAGACCCATTACGCTGACAGAGGACAAGTGAGAAACAGCAAGAGGCCATCCACAGTTTCTTTTGTTGGGCAAGAGTAGTCCATTTTTGACCAGTTATATAATGAATGTTGATTTTGGGAAAAGTCAGAATAAGAATTGGGAAAATCTGCTCTTATTAGTGCTGCAGTTTCTTCTTTCCTGGAAGACTTATCCCCTATATATGCAGCATCATGCTAGAATTCATTTGTCTAACTGATATTTCAATGCAAGAACATTTCTAGGTGGACCCTGATTAGGATTTCACAACCCCAGACACCACACAAAAACAAAAAAACCCACACACACACACAACACCCGCCCCCCTCCCAAAAAAAACCACAAAAAAAAAACAACACCCCAACTCTGCCCCCATTTTGTTTTCTTTGAAAATAAACTTCCAAAGTGGAGACTCTGATTCAGCAGGAAAGTCAGTGGTTAAATTGGACATACTCCTTGGAAAGAGAGGATCATACCCATGGGTGGTCAAGCTGACATATTTTAGGGTGAAATTGAACAGTCCTATTGGAAATATAGATAAAAGAATAAGACAGTGCTGAAACACTTAAATTTCATTTTGACAGTGTTTTTACTCCCTTACAAGAAAATTAATTAGAGAATAATCCAACTATCAACAAGATAAATAATACTATCCCTTTCTCACCGAAAATGTTTGATGAAGTCACAGTGAGAGATATGGGCAGAAGATTTACTGAAGTTCATGTCACTCTTGTAACACTGTCACCTGAAAAATGTTGCACAGCTTTTGTGATGTGCAGTAGCTAGAAGGATAAAATCCCCAAATTACTCATTTCAATTTCAGTCACAAGACACAATATAAAGTAACAGATTTACCTGTGCTTCAGTGTTTAGCTGTGGTAGGTAGAAGCCAGGGGAAAGAAAATGCTTTGGTCTCAACATGGGCAAATACCCTGAAGAAAGGGTTGACATCTGATTCCAAATCAGATTTCATAATTATATCTTCCTTCGGTCCTTTTGGTCATAAATGTAAGGATAGAAGACCTTAAACTCCATGGATTTCTTTGAATTTTTAAGCTTGGCACAGTTTCTGACAATCACCAGCACCAGATGTTCCTGAAGACAATCTTATTTATTTTTAACTCTGTTGATAGGAGCCATCTGCTCCCCAAATATCTCATCTAAAGAATGACTGCAATGTATATTTAATAACTGGTAATGAGCTGATCTGAGCAACTTTATGATTGAGTAAGCATTTATAAATTCATTCTTTTCTTTTGCTTACCTAACAGGATTTTAAGCTTTTGAGGTTTGCAAACCACAGTTTTCCAGTGCAGTATGAGAGTCTTTTTGATATGAAGCAAACTTACTTTTCTTTGACACATTTACCAATCCTTAGAGAAAGACTATGAACCAAAAAATCAGTTGAATATACCTTAAAAATACTACCATAAGTATATTCCGAACCGAAGCTATATTCAGTACAGATAAAACTGCAGCTAAATCTTGTAAAAGACAAAAATGGAGCAGAGAGAAAAAGAATCAAGTTATACTTTGGCAAATTTGCTTTCTAAGTTTCCCCCAAGCTCATTCATACATTTTTAAATTTCACATATTTTATTAATGATAAAATAAGCCACTCTTAATAACAAATGTTTCTATTCAAAAGAATAATGGAAGTTTGTGAAATTTCTCATACAAATCTTAAGCAGGCCCCCTGATCCCAATTTTTCCTCTGTTGATTACAAAGATCTTTTTGCCTCTGACACCTTTGATTCTTCGGGATTTTGGCCAGTACAACTCACTGTTAAGAATCACTGATGATCTGTGATTTATAGTTGAATGTCAGCACCAGCTTTGAAAACATGAATGTTCTTTTCTTCAGAATTGCTCTGAAAATCCCTTGAGAGAGAAGAACAGTCTGGCCCTTCCATTTCCAGTCTGAGCAGGAAGTTCAGGGGAACAAGAAAGCTAGAATAATAACAGAATATTTTTGCAAAGTTAAGACAGAATCTGGAGTGAAATCAATTGTATGCTGTCTTCTTTTTCTTTTTTTAATTAGCCGTGTAATGCTTATGAGCAGATGATTTTATCCTGGTGCTTTGGTCACATTTTAAGGTTTTCACAAAGACCTTCTCTGTAATAAGAACATGACTCTTAATCTTTTCTGTCTTTATGGCCTGCACAGCACAGAAACGTCATGTGGATTTATTGTACCAGGAGAAGACCACCAAAAAGCTGGGTTTGGGAGACAATGTCTGAATTCCCAGGTGTGCTGGATTAGCCACCCAAGCTACAGCACATACACTGACCCATGTCAGTTTCTCCTCCTTCTATGCCCATCCTGGTCCCATTTCCCCAGTCCCTGATTCTTTTAGAGTCATATGGAGAGAATGGTTTTTGCTAGCTATGAAGTAAAGAGGCAGAAAAGCACTTTGTATGTCATAATTATTTTTAAACACCATATTGCCCTATATTTAGCTACATATGACCATAAGACATCTAAAGAAAAACACAGGCAGTGAAACAACTAAGATGCATTGCATCCCTCTTTTGTCTCTACAGTAGTTAATGTCTAAGAGCACTGGTTTGTTGGGTTTCTTATTATTTTTACTCAGAAAGACCCTTCTATTAGCTTTTGGCTGCCCTCAGATTTAATTTTCTAACTAAATATTTTTTGTTTTGTAACTTCAGTCTTAAGCAAGGATAAAACCACTCAAACTCCAGTGTTGTCTTTGAGTTATGTAGGATGGCAGATTTTTAAGGCTGTTTTACCTGCCTCAGCATGAAGGAAAACAGAGGGGGTGAGTGAAAATAAAGAATGGTAAAGCTGAATTTCAGGGGGGACGGGGATGGGGGAGGGGGAGGTGCAAAACTTACCAGCTCTATACTGTAGGAAGAAGGAAATGTATGGAGTGAAATCAAGGTGGACTTGTCCATAAAACAGTAAAACAAGGGCCAAACAAGGAATTTCTTAGTGTGACATTTCTCTTAGCGAAGCTGGCTCTCTGAAGAGCTCTGCATGTGGCTCATTGAAATTCTGCAGTTACAGTCCACAAACAGAGCGAGACACACATTGAATAAAGATCTCTACAAACAGGGAGTTTCAGGGAAAAAACAGGTTGCTTTGTTATAATCTGATGGTTCAGTGTTAAAAACCATACTCTCAGTAGTATTTCTGTGAGCTTCAACAGCACGGTGGAGTCCTCAGGACTGTCTAAAGATGAATCAGCTCTGAAGACTCATCAAAAACCTCACCAGGCCAAATATTCACTCCTTCTGCACCCTATTGACTCACTATGCTTAAACATGCATATTGCTCTCTTCCTTTTTTTACTGAAAAAATGAAAGGGTATGTGAGGCCAATTGTGCATGATATTATTTGCAATTTTTCTTTAAAGAAAAAGACAGGATTTTTTTACTCACCACTTGACAGTAAAACACTAAATTTTTCAAAACCTAACATATTTTAAGATCTGAGAAGAACAACTAGCCAGACTTCTTTCATAATGTAAATAGGTTGTGTACAAAGTCATAGTCTGCACTTGATCTGTACCATATCTTCTAGAAGGTGATCAAAGGTGAAATCTTGATTCTGCCTTCTCATAAACATAAACAGCTAGCAGGGAGGGAGAGCTGAGTTCCATAATTTTTAGTTTGATTTAGTTTAATTCAGTGCAAAATCTGCCCCTAATTATAGTTTATGAACATGAATGTGCACAATAAAATACTAAATGCTCTAGAACACTATTCTTTGAAAAAATAGTATTTCCCTACTATTTACATAAAACGGTCGCTCCAGAAAATCCAGTGCTGTCCTCCCTTCTGCTGTCCTGCTGTCCTCCTTTCTCAGGCAGCAATCCCCTTCCATAGCTTCATCTGGATTTTATCTGAGCAAAGAGCAGCACTATCTCCTCCTGTGGACTGTGGATGAAATAAATTCAACAGAATAACTCATTAAGAAAACAATTCAAAAGGGATTTTTCTGTCTGTGGTGTGAGAGATGTTGACAGCAGATAACCTTACAGGCAAGCTTGTTGCTTCTATGTAAACCTGTTCTCTTTCAGTTTTTTGGGACATGTTGCCAAAGAATTTTGGCAGAGTCTACATTTGCCACTGCTGATCCCTTTTAATGAGGTTTGTGGGTCATTTGAAAGCTGCAAAGCAAAGTGAGACTGCTTTTTGTTTTTTGCCAATTTCATTATGCTTTGGCTGGTAGATGAGGGTCATTTCTAAAAGCCTAATAGACATTTTTATTAGGTTTCTACAGGGGTACAGCTTATATTCTTTTTCTGGCAGATTTCCATATTCTCTGTGACTAATGCAACCTCTATTGTTTTTTGACAAGAATAAAAATAGACAATTTTTTCTTCTCCAAGGAGGGAAGCTGCCAGCTACCAGAAGACTAAAGGCTTCCAGTGTTCACCTTTCCACTCAGTCCAATGATTACATAGAGGCAACACAGACCTTGAATTGCTAGAATGAAAGAATATGCAAAATGGCATGCAGGAACTGAAAAGTAAACAATTTGCATATTTATTCTTGTCATTCCACCTTTTCTTCTGTGGCATTTCACCATGGAAACAAGAAAAGATCACTTTAAGATGGTTGTTAGCGTGTCAGCCAGTCACCTTTTGGCTACGACTTGAATTGTTGCTATTTCATTTGGATGCACCTAAAGTGAGTGCCAAAGGGATCCAGAGAACCTTGAGAGCCTGGCTATTTATTGCTTTTAGGGCTGACCTTCTGTGTGTAGACAGAATTGCCAGTGGAACCAAAAGGGCCTTTTGGATGAGCACAGAATGTGGGATGGTGTTGCTTGGAGCCTGTCATCTGCTCAATGCCTGGCCTTAGGAACTGGCTGGAATGTCAGACAGATCTATTTGAGTGGGAAACCCCAGCTCCCTGATCCCAAGATAGCCCTGCCAGGAAGATACTTTGTCCCTTTCACAGAAAGGGAGAGGAGGGATTTTCAGAATACTAGGATCCTTATTTACACTTCAGGTTATTGCCTCTCCTTTCTTAGGAGAGGTGCAGAGAGCAAGAATTTCTTGTTTCTCTCCATGCATCTCACATCCATCCTCAGACTGTCCCTCACTTTGGCAACAGCACATGCAATGATCCTACTCTGCAGGATGCTCTTCATCTGACTTACCACTCAGCTGGACTAGCTGGGATATACATTTTGCTTTACTTGAAATGAATTTTGGTTTTGCTATGTGTGTCTTTAGGGGACCAGGTGGATTATTCAGGAGATGTAGCAGGGCAGGGAGAGTGTGATATTCTTTATTTACATTCCAATGAGAGTAGAATTATTGTAAGGATTTGACCCTAGCAATTGCTGGATGTGCATGGAAAATAAAGGGTCAGAAGGCTTTCCCTTCCCATTGTTTCCCCACCACAGTAGCACAAATTCCCTTCAAGTATCCACAATGTGGCCCAACTGTTTTCTTCTCATTTGGATAGATTGTTGCTTGAGAGGATTGCATGGCACAGGCTAACTCCTGCCACTGCAGACAGATTTTCTCTGCATGCTCTGGACCTCTTGTGGTTTGGTGGCCCCTGTTCCTTCTGCCAGCCTTTGCAGTGATTTGTACCCATCACTCAAATTTAGTTCCACAACAGAACTTTTCATCAGTTATTTTCATCTTCAGAGAGCTTTTCCTCAGTGAAGATTTCTGCAGTTCTCAAGGATGTTCTACTCTATCCTTCAGCTGGAAGGTGGAGAACGCTCCTTGTGCTCCTTACACCTTCAACAGCTTTCTGAGGTGTGTTTTGTGGTATTGTCCCAACATGGATGATTGATTGTAACAACTTTGCACCACTGTCCTTTTCTTGGTCTTGACAACTTTACAAGGAATCTTCTCCTTTCAGCCCCAGGACATCATATCTGTTCCTTAATAGCACTTTGGCAGCAAGGGGAAAGATCTTCCTTCTGCTCTGAGCAGAGACAAGAGTCCAGTCTCTGTTATGAATCAGCCAAGCTTGTCAGCTCAGGGTTGGATGCTACATGAACTCCATGTCCAAGGCCTTCGGGCAGGATCTCCCTTTTCCCTGTCAGCATGCAATGCTCAGCATTCTGTCACCTCTGCTCAGATTCCTGGATGGCACCCTGCCTGATGAACTCCACCAGATTTCTGTGTGCCAAGCTGCCTTCAGACACGGCCCCGTGAGCACAAGCTGGGAAGTTTGTCTGAGCAAACTCTGACAGGTTCAGCCTGCCATGCATGAGCTCTGCTGCCAAAACTGCTGCCCTGCAGCACTGAGCCCCTGCAGCTCACTAGGGGATAGTGCTCTGTCTTCCTCAGGCACTGAAAGAGTGAGGTTGGAGCACATTCAATGTTCCCAAGGGTCCAAACATAGACTTTGTTGGTGGATCTTGTAACTATTAACAGTCCTTTATATATTCTCATCTATACTTCACATTTGCTGAGCTTCAGAAATATTATAATTTAATAACTAAATCTTGTTTTTCCACCTTTCATTTAAATGCTTTTAGAATACGTCTTGATTTTTCAGTTAATTGTGTATTTTTCTCAGTGTCAGCGGCTAATATGTGCATTTTTAAATGCTCAAATTAACCGCTTTTGAAGAGATAAAGATTATTTAATGCATTATTTTATCTCAAAAGATCATGCAAAATAGGTCTGTAAAACAATTTATCTATTTTTTTCATAAAAATTTATCTCAAACTGGCGTTTTAGAGTACTACTATTGAATTAAAATAAAAGCTATTTTATGCATAGTTTTCTTAATGTTGATATTGTTATAACATCTAATATTTTATGGAAGAACAGTTAAAATTTTCTTAAATGGAATGACTTATTAAGTTTAGGAGGTCTCTGTTGAGATCTCTCATGAAGTTTCAACATTCCAGGAGTTCTAGTACATGGTGGAAGTGAGAAGCAAAACTCTTTCAAGCATGTGGGGATTAGAAATGTCTTGGTTTGTCACCTCTTTTTTATTTCTGACTACCCAGCTCTGCAACATATTTATAGTACTAAGCTATGACTCTCCCTTGGGTATTCACTTTCTATGTGTCCATGTTTGTTTCTTATATTTCAAAGTGAGAACTATTTTGACAACACTTATTTGTAGCTGTCAGGATAGTTTGAATCCTATGGCAGAATGTGAGATAAGAATTTCCATCAGAGAGTCTGAGTCCAGTGGTTTGATCCTCTGATAATTTGCTTTGTAAACAGAGCAAGCAGTGCATCCGGACTATTTTTTTTAATAGAACTGAAAAGTGGTGAAAGAATACATTTCATGAACTCAGTGCAATAGTCAGATTTTCCTGCCAGTTATTGTGTTATAATTCCATACTTTCTGTTGAAGAATCATATTTTTATTGGCACACTATTAGTGCTCTCTCATCACTATGGGACCATTATCTTAGAGCTGTCATCTCTGCAGGATGGACACGTCTTAGCTGCATGTGATGAGTCAGAGAAGGTCCTGTACAAACTTCAGACCTCATGATTCAGGTTTCTCCTCTGCAAAATGAGAATAATTACATCTTTTCCTTCTAAATGATGTTGCATATGTAAATATATTACAGAATGAGATATAAGAAAAGGACGCAGCCATAATTAGAAAGGGATAAGCTGATGGCATAGGAATAGATCTAATAGATCCATTAGGTTCTAAATAAACATAAGGGAGTTTGAATAAATTTTTATTTAAATAACACAGTAGAATTTGACTGAAACTTTTTGACAAAATATTAAATTAAAGCAATTCAAATTTTCAAAAATTGAATCACATATATTTGAGGGTAGTTGGTTTCACAAAGACATTTATGCACTCACCTTAATACCAGCACAGAAACCTAGTGTCTTCCAAGAATGTATAGATAATACTATTTATCTATGTAAGGTTTATATTAAAAAAATCAGCTTTGTCTGCATCAATGAATTGTCTGCAACAATGCTACCTTCAAAACTTCAAGTGTATATCTAACAGGTATGGTCTAGCATTCAGAATACTGAATTAGAGCTAAAGGTTAAACCCTCTAACTCTCTACCACTGAAACAGAATTATTTCAGTTTGTTATCTGTAAAACAAAACAAAACAAAAGAAAAAATTAAAATTAATGAAACTCCCAAAATTAAAAATCAGTTTTCTGCACCATTATTTGGGAAAGTGACTTTTTAAATGTAATACTGTAATATTGCTCTGGTAGTGCATTTCTGCCAATGAGAATGAAAACCACATCCAGACGAAAGTTTTTGCAGCATATAAGCCAGAGAAATAGAGTTCTCTGGATCATTACCTGAAGACCTGATCACTTACTAATGTCAGGGGTTTAAATGATTACATTATTAACAGTGTTTATATGTGGGCCCTGCCTCTGAACTGTGCTGTGCTCAGTAAACTACAGAAATGTGTCTTTTTACTTTTCTGAATAGGAGAAATTTTACTGTGTTTCAGGCACTATCAGAGTTACAACACTGGACTAGCAGCTCATGAAGTCTGTAATTTAGATATGAAATTCCTCCCCTCTGAGTAAGCAAATTAAAATAATTTTCTGGTACAAAAAGCAGAGATGTGTCTACTTCAAGATCATCTGCTTCTTTCATGGCTGTTACACCTAAAAGTCTCTGGACCATAGACACAATTTCTGATTAATTTTACTTGCTAATTTGTGCTCTTAACAGACCAAATAAAAATGTTTCAGAAAATACAGGAAGAAAGGCATTGACAGATCTGAAATAAAAATGGGTTAAAGTTAATCTTAGTTTCCAGCCTTCACTAGTTAGAAAAATGTAATTGGTTTAAGTTGAAATGCACCCCACTGTTTTTAGAACATTTTTATGAATGACTCACAATGGTAGTTTAAGCTTTTTATGAGAACTGATGACTCATTTATAAGTCTATTTTGTTTTCTAGATCTATTGAGGTTTTGAGAGCTTGTTCTGTAACAATGATTATTTTTACAGACTTATTCTACTAGATGCTTACTTCATTGTCCTTGGTTGTTAGAAATATTTCAATAAGAGAGCTAAATAAAAAAAAAATCCTATTGGGAACACTTAGAGCTCAGGATTTATTTTATTCACAAGTAAGTGTGAGATAATCCCTTTTCTTGCAAAGCTAACTAAAGCATGGGGATGGCAAATGAAGATAGTGGCACAGTAAGATCTAGACCACAGGAGTTTCTAATTTGTACTGTGTCTATTCAGGTTGGCATTATAAAATGAACTTTTCCATTATGCCTGTTTATCTTAGAAAATCACATGCTATTTTTCAGATTCCATTCAAGGATCAGTGTGTCACGCAGCGATTGCTATTGACATGGGCAGCCCCATGTTAAAGTTAACACCACAGGATCACATTTTCTAACAGCTTCAATTAGAAGCTTGTTAAAACCACATCTATTTAAAACAAGAAAGGAGTTAGCAAACCAAGCCAAAAATAAGCTTCAACTACCTCAGCTCTGTTATTATTTAATGGTACATAGAGAATTGGAAAGGGAACCATACTTTGTGTACTGCTCAGCTCCAGGCACTTGAGCTGCTTGGGTATATGAGGAGTGTAGAAAATTTATGTAAGCAGTGAAGCAAGGGGGGGTCTGTGAAGAGTAATGCAGATCAGCAGTACTGTGAGTCAGCCTTTACCAGTGTGTGTTGCCTCTGGCAGGTGGTCTGAATATTATCTAGATTTGTGTTCTTTGATCTTGTCACATATGTCATGTGCCCCTTTTGGCCTTAAAGTTCTCTCATATTTACCAATATCGTACTGCATGCTAATAACTTGAAACAGAAACTGAGATGCCCTCTATTATTCTTCAAATACATTAGAAGAAATACTGCAGAGATAGGGAAGTTAAAAGGTGCCCCACTTCCTCCATTTATACTTTTTTCCATACCACCTAAAGAGATTTCTGTTATCCAGTCACCTTAAAATAATACTTACTTTAAGTCAGCTTAAGGTGACCGTTAAATAAAGCCATTGTGTTCAAAATAGGTAACACATTTATAGGATCTTCTTGAATACATAAGTGAATTGAAAAGAAAGGACAGCAAACTGTTTTGTGAGGCTGTACTGGTTGGTGCTTCCAGGAAGGTGATAGCTATGACACAAGTTTTTAGGCAGGAAACATAACCTGCAGCAATGTCAGTTGGAGGCCTCTGCTGGAAAACCCTGAGAACTTCTCATTAGAGGAGCCTTTCAGGAGTATGTCCTTTGGATATTGACTGTGCATTGGTGATGGAAGTTTACTTTGCAGCATTGGCCCTTTGAAGCCTTGTTTGAAGTCCAAGTTCTAAAACAACATCTTCAAACTCATCTCTTACCTTCCTAACTAAAAAAATTACCCTCATTATTCCTCCCAGCTGAAATAAGGATACCTTCGTTTCCCTGAGGGTGTCTTTTAGTTTGATTAGCTGCTATCAGTTGGTCTAGGCTAAGCAATAAAAATCTCTTTACATATGTAAGGAGTAAACTTAATTTTTTTTTCTTTTCTTCACACCAGCATATTGGCATTTTTTGGCATATTTTAATTTGATACTTTTGTCTTTCATTGGACTTTGTATTTGCTTAGCCACACTAGTGAATTACCTTTTTCAATTAGATGAGATGAAAATTTTCTCTTCATTTTCACACATCATAATTAATTCAGTAAACATTGCCGCCAAACAAGTGTATTTATACATAGATACATAGCATAATAATAACTTATTTAAAGGCTAGAATAATAGATTAAGGAATAAAAAATTTCAGTTAAGTAGCTTTTGTAATTCTTTACTTTCTTGAAATTTGGTGTACATGAATTTCTTCCATATACTTCTCTGGATTCCTTTCTGCTTCAAGAAAAACTCACTCTGCTTTGACAAGCAATTTATATGAAATGTTGCTGTCATTATTATATTCTAGTTCAGAAACTAATTGAAGACAGATATGCTACCAACTCTGAGTAAACACCTTTTTTGTTACTTTATTCTCCCTTTACCACTGCTAACTATTTTGTTCAGGGAATACCTGGTAATACTTGTTTTTAAGGTAAGGTAAGATGCTGGAATCCAAAGGTAGTCTGAACTACTTGAAGTACCGTAACAAATAAAAGAATGACAAAGTGCACATTTCTAAGTGCCAGAGATCTTCAGCTGCATTTATTTTCAGTTATTTCATGTTTTGCACGTGCTCAGTTTCCTAAAGTTACTCGAAGCAGTAGCCATTCCCATATCAATTAATTGCAGTGCTCATATCCATTACTTACTGGGAGATTTACATGCAGCCAAAGGCTGCAAAACCAGTATTTTTCACCTTGTACCACATACTGTAGTCCTCCTTCCCACGCCTGAGAAAAACCTCAGGAATCTCAAGGCCAGACCCACTAGATAATTTGGCAAACACTACTTACTTCTGATGAAAAATAATGCTTATAGATCACAGCTTATATTTGAAAAGTGCTGCCACTGCCTTCAGTCCTTAGCTGTGAAGTCCTCAGCTGTGAAGCCATACTTTCTGCCTAAAAACACAGAATACTTTCCTGTTAAGTAATAACAATTTTCAAGTTCTGTGGTTGGCAGTTTTATACTGTGATATTTTAGTCATTTTTGCATTGAAAAAGTAAGTACAATACATTTGCTTTGTATTTGATAAACAGAAGAAATGTGGGAATAAGCAGAGAAAAAATGCTGGGTTTTTTGCTTTCTGTCTCCAGAAAGGGACAGTGTCAGGCTCTAACTGCCCATTAAGCAAGTCACACTCTCCAAAGTGGAAAGCAGACTTACATGCATATTTACTATCTAAACGTGGATATTTTCAGCTCATTACAAGACCACCTCAAAAAGGACAAACCAGAGCATATGAAAACATGCAGCTCACCATACCACAGGCTGTACTCTGGGCTGCCCTCAGGATCCATGCCATTTCCTGATCATGTATTTCTAGATCAGGCTGGGGCTGTTCAGTGAAGTGTACAGGAGATAAAACCTTATTTTCAGTCACTTACATTTCTCACTGGATACATGCATTTAAACCTCTGGCATTGATTTGTGGCACACAGATATCCAGGACTCAAAAGAGCGTCGACAAAATGAGAAACTCTAACAACACACTACAAGCAAGGACTTTTCTGCTTTCTCCTACTGCAGAATTTCAGCTCAGTCTTTGGGCTGTGCTGTGACTGCCTCTTGCTCTCCTGGTTGCAGAGCTGTGGTCATAAATCAGCACCTTCCTTGTGCAGCTCTGCAAATATCTGCAAGCTTTACTCGTTACTGGGTGAATACAGCCCCTTTTCATTTGTCCCAGGTTCCCTTAAGGACAAACAAACAAAAGAAAGAGTGCTTTTTCTCATGAGGCATAATAAAGTTGTGGAACTCTGTCACAGGATGTTGTGAAGGCCAAAATTAGATTTTTTTTTTTAAATTATATTAGATAAATGCATGAGGATAGAGTCTTGCAGTAAATAAAGTACAATTGGCTACATACGAATTTATCTCACGAAGTTCCTAAACTGAGGGTATCTTGGAGAACGTACTGCCATGGGCTTCCAGGATTGACCATTTTCAGAAACAGGATTCTGAATGAGATAAACTTTTGGCATAAATCTCTATAGCCATTTTATATCTTTATGCTTTTGTAATTTTTAATTTCTTAGGAAAATACTGTAATTGGTGCCAGTGTTAAAATATGTGCATTCTCTCGGTATGTTTCTTATTTACCTTCTCCCTTCACCTAGAACCTTATTTCCCAAGGCAATGAAGCAATAGAAAATGATACTAAGATGTCAATGTGTTTCATAAAATTATTCTTAGATTACCAAAGTGGATTTTTTCAGCCTAACAGAAGATGGAAGACATCTTGCTGAACCAGAGTAGTTTCACATCCTGTGCAACAAGGCTACAGCTTGCAACACATTTTAACCAAAATAAATATTCCATTGCTCTTTAGGAAAAATCATTGTTTTTAAAAAATTGCTAAATATTGAACTGGTTTATACTTACACCACCTCATTCCATCAAGAATCCACAGGAACTGATCTGGGAACTGTCTGCATGGACTGCCCAGAGAAGGTTGTCCATCGTGCAGTTGGCTAGACTTATGCACTGTTGCTAAAGGTGTAGATCCTTATCCAGCACTAATCAACTTCATTATCTCCAGCTGAGTCAGACAGTTGAGGATAAGATAAATGAAAATACAATCATTAAAGTTATATATTTTAAACATTTCTTCTTCATCAGTATTTTGCTTTCAGAAGTCATATTGTGTCCTCTTAAATAAACTACTGGTCTTGATCTTGGAAATCCTTAGTAACTTAAATGCTTGTGAAGTAAGCTAGAATGAAGTCATGCAAATCCAAATGATTGTAATGAAAGCAGAATCAGTCCTGTAGCTTCATTCTAATGTTGTATTTGAATATTTGATTTCTTCCCACTCTCTCTCTAAGCACCATGCACTAACCTTTTTCCATACAAATATAGTGTTCCCTCTAACATGAGTAGAAATTGTGCATATGACCTATGGATGTTAACTATGTAATTTCAACTGGCAGTAATGGTATTGGCACAGTAGAGCTGTATTCACAGATGAGACAATAGTTCTTTTGTTAAGTACTTAATTCAGCTAGAAAACACCTAATCCAAGTCACCCCCCTGAGGCACATACAGTAAAGACTATCTACTCTGTGACTATGCATTTCAATAAAGGCTTCTCAACTTAAAGTTCTTTCATTAAATACAATCTGTCTCAATTTCACAGCATTAAAGTAAACCCGTTTTGAAGGAAATAGGTTAGAGTTTTGCTAAGACAGGGCTAGGAGATTTCTATATAAAAAGATAATGATGTGCTGAATGCTTTTGCTTAAACATGTAGACATAACATGAATAGTCAGATGGCCACAGAGAAAAGGAAACCTTTAAACAAAGTGTGAGGAAGAAAGAAAATTTGTGATTTAAATAAGGGAATGCAAACTATGCAGGATTCATTTCTTCAGAGAGATTGCAAAATAGAACAGGAATCAATGAAGTTGGACATATTTTTTGGGCAGATCTCCATAGTCCTGTAAACTGTCATCATCACTTGTTAACAAAATATCTTGGCAGCCAAAAGCAGAGGAGAAACAACCTCCACTTCCCCTTATCAATGCCTACCACCTCTTTCAAATAAATAGTTGTTGAAGATATTTTGAATGTCTTGTGTTGAACCATACTACCTCCAGCCAAAGTCTGCCAGTGTTGCATTTATTAAAGTGTTTAAGCTTTCTAGATCCTCCCCAGAGAGGTATCTTTGGAGTCATAGCCTGAGGGCAGGGTTGTAAATACTCCTAAATCTCCTAAAAAGCTAAATACCAGCAAAGTACCAGATAGAAGGCTAAGTACCATCATTGTACAACATCATATATATCCTTTAAACTTCTGGAAAGCCTGAAATTTTGGTAAGTGAAATTTTCTGTATTTGGGATCATGTATTCATAAGAAATATAGGGAATTAATAAGTTAATAAGATGAATACCTTAAATTCCCCAATGCAAAACAGATAATGAAGACAGCAGATAAAAGTTTTTTGTTAAATATGAAGACAGTAAAAACTAGGAGAATTAATGATGCACTTCCAATTTCTGAGTTATTCTTGCAGCAATTCAGTTGTTTTTGGTTTGAGAGATCTGATTTGGTCGTGCTAGCCCTGAATTTTCAATATTTTTTTCTGCAACCTAATAAATATTGTGCCCGTGGCTTTTAGTTTTCCCAAATTTTGCTTGCACTAAGGAAAGAGACTGATCAATATGTTTACATACTGCTCTGATAGCTAGAAGGAGTTGATAGTCCTGGGAGTTACTTATTCTGGAATGAAAGACACAAGAAGAAATATCTAGTCTTGCCTTATATTATGAAGGGAAGGACAAATCCAGGAGAGAATGAAAAGAAGAGGGGAAGGGGAAAGGAGAAAATTAAAGGGAATGGAAAGGGGAATGGAAATTTCTACAATTGCTTTAATGACAGGTGATTATATGACATTTATAAATTCCTTCACCTAACAAAACTATATATTTTTTAGAAGGAGGTTATTTTTTGGGTTCTTCTGAAACCTGGAGACCCCCAACACTAATAATTCCCCTGATTCTTGACAGCAAATTCACAGAGATTTTTGGTGCTGTATAACACTTGAGGATGTGGTCCTCTATCACCCAATAATAACAGCCTTGCTTTAAAGCCTAGATGAGCATATTCAAGCAAGCTGTCCCTACTGAAGGTGAAGTCTTTAATTGCATTCTTGAAATGTGATGGTTTGATATTCCTATTTCCCTTGTTCCTTATCTGAATCACAGGAAACAAAAATCGTCTTACAAAATGAGTAGGAAACATTAGAAAGAACTAAATGGATTCTCTGGGAAAAAAAGTGTTTTGCATGTGAAATGTAGACTCTGGTCAGTTTTGCTTACACAATCATAACCCATGTAGGTAGTCACAAACTGATAATAGTACTTTCAAGTGGACATATTATCAGAAACCACATTATTTGTGAAAAACGAAAGCCAGAATCTCTATTTCATTTAAGTGAAGACTGATAAAAAGCAGTTTATTTTAAACCTGTTTTTATTGGCTGTCCTCTGCTATTTCTTTCAATGCCATTTTCATTAAAAAAAAAACAAACAAAAAAAAATTCTTAAAAATAATCAGAGGCTCTCTTGTAAGTATTAAACATGTCCACATCACAATATTGAATGGTTTTGATGAGCGTTTTAGGGTTGTGTTGTGTAGACATTCACATATTAAGTAAACAGTTTCAAAGAAATCTTAAGGGGTCCAAGTCCCATGAAATCTTTAATTTTTGTAAGGATAACTAGTTCTGTCTTGGAATCATCACAGGTTGGTTGCCCAGTGTGTGTGTATAGCTGTCTATTCTGATTTCTTTGGAAGAGTCCTGTCAGAGTTGAATGCAGTGCAACTGTTGTGCGTGTGGGGTGTTACAACTCCTGGAATCAAAACATTTCAAGCCAAAAGATCTTTTATGCAAAAAAAAAAAAAATATTGTAGAGCAATAGTGTGAATATTTTTCTACTTTTCAAATAAGAAATCAGTGGCAATTAATTACAGAAACACAGCGTGGGCCTAAGCCACAGATTAAAAAAAAACCTGATGCCTACAGTAAAATTTTAATAATGTGGAGGCACATAAATTTAGGAATTTACTTATCTACAATGGATTTGGCTGGGATCACCCAATGTAAAAACCCCCAGGCCAGTATGTTTTCACAAGTATATTCAAACACTGTCTTCAGAAACTGTGCATACCTAGTACATACCCAAAATCTTGAACTTACCATGAAGAGTGATGCCATGCTTTTCTGTAATTTAACAGTTAATAAATGTTAAATTATATGTTTATTTTTAATCTCTGCAAAATTAATAAACAATATTCAGAAAAGAGACAAGTTCTTAGGACACCTGACATCTGTATTGGTGGGCTGTCACAACAGAGTTGGACTTCCTCTATAGCATTAGGAACCTTGTGGTCTTCATGGCATAATGGTCCTGCTTCAGCCATTATGGAGAATAGAGGAATAGAGGACATATTTGATCCATCCTAGCCAATATTTCTATGGACTAAACTCTTACTTTGAAAAGGATTTGTAGGCCTGTAATTCTGCAGACTGTGGAGGGAATAGAAGCTCTGTTTTCTAATCTCCCATGTGATGGTGTTTCAAAGAAAATTAAACCCAGGTAAATCAGTTGGCTGTGACAGAGTAACTGACAGGTAATTCATGAGGAAGTATCTAACAGAGTGAGACACACCAGAACTGCTTACTATGTTTGTGCCCATGAATCATATTCCTTAGAGTTTAATTGCTCACTTTTGTTGTATGAGAAATCCAGGTATCTATCTTTGTTCCAGACCTCTCTTTATGGATCTAAACTTTGGCATCTTTAAGATTCTTGTCCTAGAAGATTATTCTTAAAAGTATTCCTTCTTCATTTACGTAAGAGATACAATCTTGAGGCATAATGAATAGCTTTTCTACTATAGAGGAGTATCTTGTAGGAATAAGACAGTGAACCTTTTGTAGCTTGACAAATCCAATCTATAGCAAGGCAAGGTGAATGTTCTGTAGTCAATGCTATGTATACAGTTTAGGTTGGCACTGTTAGTTCTCTATGCAATTGGCAACATTTGGCTGACAAATATTTTTATTTTTTTGGTTTTAGGTTGGCNTCAACAATCATCTCTAAAACCATTAATCATAACAGCTCCTGCCATGGCCTGTTGGGAAGTATTAATGAAATGACAGTATTAATACCATTAATGCAGAATTGTTCTAGTACCCAGGGTAAAGGAAATAGTAAACCACAGTAGTAAAGCTGTACCCTCAACTTGTAAACCTAAAGGCATATCTTTATAAAAGTGGTGAACTGAGAGGGATAATTCTGGCAAATTAATTCAAGTGACTCACACTCTTTCCTTGTTAAGAAAAGCAAACAAAGAGAAAAAAATTGACCTTTTATAAATGTAGTAAAGCAGAGTTTAGAGCTGCTGCTCCATATATCCCATGGCACTAAGGTATGCAATGAACCATCTATGAGACATCTTAAAATCAAAAATTCCTTAAAGTTAGCAATACTTTCCTGTTTTCCCAGAGTATAAAAGGGAAGAGCTGAATTATGCCAAATAACACAGCATGTCATTATTTTTAGCTCTGATTCAACAGAAGATTTACAGAAAGATTAGCGGTCACCAAAGAAGTATTTGCATCTGTTGTTTATGTTATGACATCTGAGATCAAAGTAAGGCTTTAAACTTTAACTTTCTGTTTTGCAAGTGGGTAATGAAACTGGGAAAAAAAAGCTGAAGATGTGAGGTGGGAAAAAGCTATGGAATATTAAAAACACTGCAGACAATTTAGAAATGAAAGGGATGTGTGGGATGAAGCCCAGAGATTGGACCCACCAGCCTTCTGAACACTCTGCTCCTCATTCCCCAGATTAAGTACACATGGTGTATGTGCCTGTGAATCATCCCAGCCACTGTGGAAACACTCCGTGTTTAAACTGAGGCCTGGGCTGGCCTCAGGCCTTGCTGAATGTCCAGCCTTTGCAGCACCATGTCCAGTGTGCCTAATTCTGTGTAGCCATGGTGATAAAACATTTCTGTGGCTGAACCTAACAAAGTTAGTACTGAGTTGCAGTGGCAGAAATAAGTCCAGTGAAAACCCAGCAGTGGAAACTAAGCCAAAATCTGGATCCTTTCTAAGCAGATGCTAAGATCTCTTAAGAAAATATAAACCTTTGAGTAGCTGATTTTAAGTAAGTTGAGGGTCTCTTTGAAGAACTAGCTGAAGTGCATTCCTACAATCAAAGAAAGAACTACTAACTACCTTGTAAAATAATAGATCACCAGCAGGCAGAAAACCACCACAAAACCCCTGCTTGAGCCTCTGTCTTTAATGAGATCATGATTAGCCATTTTATAAAGATAGCTAAAATGAAGAAGGAGACTCCTATGGTTTAACTGTACAACTCAGAAAATTATTAATGGTCAGGATATCCCATCATAATCAGCTTGCTTGTAAAATACAGCACAGGTCAGTGCATTCAAAGGCATTTCCATTTATCAGATTTCAGAGAGTTTGATGAAATAATTTACTGACTTCACTTCAGTTCAAATACCCTGATGCTGTACTGAGATCTCTGTGAGAGCAGGCCATGGAATAAAAAATGCTCACAATTTCAGCTGTTATACAAATGTACCAGCACAGTCATATACACACCTGTTAATATTGGTCTATGCATGTGTGCAAAGGCTGGGACTGAGAAGTCCTTCCTCTTTTTCAAAGAACAGAAGTCATAAATTATATCAATTTGTCTCTGTCTGCAGTTGCCTGGCTATGGTAAGTGTTGGGCTTCTGTGTAGACTGACATTGTCATCTTGATATTATTTATGGCCCTTCTTGGGCACAGTTAAATGAGGAGAAATTGAACAGAGACAAAATGTCATTAACTATGAAAACCCAACAAACTTACCAGAAATACTTTCTTTCTCTCAGCACACATTTACATATTACTGTTGGTATTACTTGGAAAAAGTGTAGATAAGGTAAAAAAGGTCTAAAGGGGAGGTTGACTTTAAGTTGGCATTGTCTTATAAAAATATTTCAAGTCACGGAATGTTCTGTTCTCTTAACTGAACATCACATTAGATTTGTCTGGATGAAAATATTTGGATTATTTATTTATGTTGGAAAAACTGTATGAATTTAAATTTAATTTAATGAGCTAACTGGCTTGTCCTTTAATGGTATGAAGGTTTCATTAAACATGAGAATCAAATGCAGTTTTAAACAAAATTAAGAGGACAGTTGAAATATCTAATTTAATCTGATTTTGGAGGTTAACATATAGTGAAGTATAGCTATCATGTTTTGTCATCAGTTCTGATGTTTCGTTACAGATTTTTTTCTTTTTAAGTGAGATGGACTATTTCTAGAAGGAAGGCTGGTCAGCAGCCTTTGAATTTCAATGTATTCATCTCACACAATTTTCTGAGTAGAAACCATTCTGTTTTATTTTTAAATAACCCATGACTTCAAAATTATTTAAAATCATTCAAGAGAAAATAAAGCACCTTTTTGTGTTTCTATATTATTTTGCATAAAACTGTTCTGGAAAGATATTTATAGCAATTAAAATTTACTCAATTTTTTATTGAATTATCATAATTAAATAATAATTATTTACCAGTACCTCCAGTACCTGAAGGTGGTCTATAAGGGAGCTGGAGAGGGACTCTTCATGAGGAATGGCAGTGATAGGATGAGGAATGGCTTTAAATTGGAAAAGGGGAAGGATTAGATTGGATATCAGGAAGAAATTCTTTATTGTGAGGGTGGTGAAGCACTGGAACAGGTTGTCCAGAGAAGCTCTGGATGCCTCATCCCTTAAAGTGTTCAATGCCAAGGATGGATGGAGCTCTGAGCAACCTGGTCTAGTGGGAGGTGTCCCTCCCCATGATAAGTGGGGTGGAACTAGATGGTCTTTAAGGTCCCTAAAAACCCAAAACATTTAATGTTTCTAAGATTTTTCACTAAGCAATCATTTTGCTGAGTTACCAAAAGGCAACTATTCACAGCATCCCAGGAATTGCAAATTGAATAAAACTATTTGGTCATCTATTTCCTTCCTTGAAAGCTTAGGATTATTTCCTAAAGTCTGCCATAGTAAATTATATTCTTTATGTTCCATTTTTAGCATTCAGCTCACTCTTCTCAATACAAGATTTACAGTTCATGCACAAGTAGAATAGGCTTTAAGCATAAAAGAAATAAAATTAAATACCAATCTGATTAACTTTTCAGGTCTTGGAAAGCCAGTTTATATTAAAAATCCTTCTTACCACACTGGCTTTGTGAACCATGTGCTAAAAGATGGGGATTATGAAGATCCATTGCAGCAAAGGATTCAAACATTCTTCAGCTGGTTCAGCTGATCTGCAGTGCAGTCTGTGCCAAGACTCTGCTGTTCTTAAGCATGTCAATGAAACACATCCACCACTGGGCTGTTCTTCATATTTGTGACTGGTCATTTCAGTCTTTTACATGTCACTAAAAATTTGCCTGAAACATCTTGACAATAAAAGGGCAAATGGGGCTTAAAATCATGTTTTAATCATTCATGGAAGTGTTCCATTAACATTTATGAAAATATTTGTTTATTAACCAATACAAAACAACATTGAAGTGAGAAACAACTGGTAGAAAACCTTTTTTTTTAATCACAGTTTTGTGACATATAAATGCAACCTTCTGATTTTGATAGTTCACAGAGTGCTACCTTCAGAAATTTGGTGTTTACCCTATTATGTACAAAAAGAAATTAGAGCTGCCTTATGAAGGAAAATTACTGGGATAGGCCATGGTTTACTTTATCATTTCACAGGTGTATCAGAAACTTCTTGTCAGACAAGCTAGCAGCCTTGTTGCAAGTTCACAGAAGCCAGGAAGCTGTAAGTTCAAACATCACTTGCTTTTTAGCCACTCCTTGTATTTCAATGTGCTGTATAGATAGTTACTAAACAGGGACTCACACTCTTAATTTTAGCAGCAGATGACTTATCAGTGTGAGCCTCCTTTTTACCTGATAAATTCATGGACCCATCTGTTGAACACAATCTTTTCTGGCAGGATGGAAACAGAAGCTACTTCTCAGATATTACAGAGTTGACTGTCACATACATGAGTACACTGTCACCACCAGTAAAGTGAGGAATGGATTAAACCCTTGTTTTGAGCTGTCTCAGGAATAATCAGCTCCAACCACCAGTAATCCAGAGTCCATATCCCTTCTGCATAACATAAAAAGAAGCAGGATTACGAATGCATTACATTCATGTATAACTAGGTGAATTCCTGATCTGCACTGAGTATCTGTGAGGTGATACAAGATTAAAAAGCTAGACTACTTTTCTACTACATTCCTGTAATACCCAAGACTAAATCTTTTGGGAATTTTGGTAGTCCAGTTAGAGATTTCTTTATACTTCTTGCAAAAATCTGCTTTCACTCACAAAGGCAGGCAATTCACCAGTGAAAAGCTGTGCAGTCATCTTGGGTAAAGGGCACCTTGAGGTAACAGAGACTGACACAGATGTTAAAAAGAGTGTGAAGGAGAGAAAATATAATTACATTTTCTAAACACTCACCTGCATGTTTGGATAAGGGATTTTCATCTAGAGCAGAGTTTTGCAGTGCATTTGAGATTTTTTTTTATCTATTTTTTTTTCCTTTGGCAAGTAGAAGTCCTACCTGGAAAAGTCATTCAGATCAGCCAAGCTATTGCAGCGTTCCAGCTGAGCTTCTACTCACACGTGCCACAGATTTGGAGAGGACAATGAAGAAGATACTTTTGTGCTATGACCTTCTCTCAAGTGGCAGCAGTGGACTGCAGGTCTGCTTGGAATACCCCCGTCTTTGGGGTGCCATGAGAGCAGAGATCTTGCTTCTGCCCAGCTGTGAAAGATCTGCTCTTGAACTGCAAAGAGGCAAAAAGATAAACTTCAAACAAACCCCCAACACCTGACCTTTCAGGAAGTTCAGTTCTCAACTGGAACTCTGCAGCTCATTTTACATAACCCTTTCTGTATTCTTCCTTTTAAGGAAAACTTTTTTGTGGTGGCTCTGCAGTCCATTTGCAAAGAAAGAAATGAAGTCCTGTTTTCCTACTTTCTTTCTTTACACTGATAAAAAGAAAAATGCCACTATTTCCACTGTTATCACACAGAAATCCATTAAACATTCTACACATTGTGAAGAAATTTACACCTCCCCTTCCCTTTTCCTGCTGGGGATTTGTGGTAGCATGGTAATTTATTTCAAGTGGAACAGAAGCATTTCTGTTTTAGTTTTCTTTTCATGTCTAGAAGCTAGAAGTTTAGTCCAAATGCAATAATGGTTAATAATCCCTATGTCCACACTTGCACTAATGTCAGCAGCATACTTTTCACAAGACAATAATCTTGAATAGCATGTTAATGGGTTTACAGTAAAAGGAAAAGCCCCAATGTTTGGTTTTACAGCAGATTAAAACTGTAGACAGCTAATAAAAATAAAATAAAAACATTCTTATTGGCTTTGGGAAGAAATTTTTACCTGTTTTGGAGCTGGAAGTCAAAAAGGAAAGCATCAGGAATGAAATCCTGGCCAAACTGTGGGTATCTGCAAAACCTCCTTTGACTTCAAGATGTCAGAATTTCAGACTTTATCTGAGCTTCCTGTGTCATCCCCTCCCCCACAAAAAAAAAAAAATCTGTGTCCTAAACCCATATTATTTGACCTAATGGAAATGAAAACACAGCATTACCTGAATGCAATGAATTGGGTTCAGGTGAGACAGGGATGCTTTGGGGAATCAGGAGTTGCTCCCCAGGTCTCTTATATGGCTCAGTTGACTTTGGCACTCTTGTCCCCTCCTTACTAGATCAAAACTTCAGGCACGGCATAGGGTTAACCGGTTTCTATCAACATCAATATCGGGGTGGAAAAACTGTGTCCTGAAAAAGAGAATGCCTGTCTCAGAACATTTATTTTTCAATATTTTCATGGCTTATATTTAGATTTTCTGTTCTCTGGGCACAGGGGTTGCAAGTGACAGTGGGGTTCAAATGTACCCTGCAGTAACCAATACAGTTTCCATGGGTCCCCTGGGAGCAGCAGATATGACTTTGATAGAGTCATAGATACAGAATTTATTTAGTACATGACAGGATTTTTTTATCTGTTTCCAGTGCTGAAGAAATTCCCGTGCTGTAATGTTTTGACTAGAGGGCACAAATATTATTGCCAGCTATTGGGCAGAATGTAGAACTATTAACAGGATTGCAATCTACAGCTCAGTGAAACAGCTGCCAAACTTTCCTTGGGATTCATGAACACTTTGTTCTCTACTATTATAGTCCAAAGTGTGATAGATATGGACATTATTGATGTCAATTCTTCTTTCAATCAAATAGCTGTAGTCATGAGAAATACTATTCTAGTTCTGATATGTTCTGCACATATAGTTAAACTAATGACCCAAAGGTCTGCATTTATAGACAGCAACTACAAAATCAATAGAACAAATATTTTTCCTTACCCATGAGGGAGAAGAACAGTACCACATGGCTATCATTATCAAAATGAGATTGAAGTAAAATCCTGAATCGGAAGACTTGAAAGTTTAAGAATATTTATATTTGATTTTTTAGCCCTGGTCATCTCTGATTCTGAAGAGTTACAGCATGTTTGAAAGGCCTAGGATATTTTCCTTTTATTTAACAGTCCTGTTATTCTGATATGTTGGTTTATTGAATGTATTTTTTATTACATTGTAAATGCTTCTGAGTTATTACTAAACCACCCTTCTGACTGTGGTTTTACTTGGCAAGAAACTATTAGTCTTCTTGTTATGCATGACCTACTTAGGATTTATTGTAAAATTAAAAGTATTGTAGAACAGCAAAACCAGTAATAAATGCTAAGAATTCATATAAGATCTGAGTGAATTACAGACTTGTAATAACTGGTGTGTCTCATCTTTGACTCATGGCTCTGTTTTCACTACATTAATCATGCCAGAAGGGTTGTCACTTCATAACTGTGAGCTGTGAAGGTCCGTCAGGGCAAGGGCCTGTGCATGTTCCTGGATTACAAATCGGAAATGACTGTGATTGTTATCACTTTGGGCACAGGGACACTGTGTAGAAATTTGCAAACAAAAGTAGCAACTTAATCAGTGACAGAGTGAGCCTGACAGCTACGCTGCTGCTTCGCTGGGAATGCAGGAGCAACACGGGTGCCAGCACTCCCAGCATCACCAGAAATGTATTTGTATTTAGACTATCCGAAGGACATATCAGAAACATCTGAACAGTTTCTTGAGACTAAAAAACAGTTAAAACCATTCCACCCCACTATTAGTATAATGATGTGGATTTGTGTTAAACAATTCATGTCTAATTGTGGCCATTAAGTATAACGCTGGCAAATATATGTTTGGTGGCTTCTGTTTTCCCTTATAAAACCAGACTTATTTTCAAATTTCTGCATCCAAACTGCCCACCTCTTTGTCTGCCAATCCATTTCTAATATATTTTGCTATTCCTCTATGATTTGTTATGTCTCTACTGCATGAGTGCTCATGGACAGACTTAGTAGTTCATGTATGAATTTATTTGTCCTATCTTTGTTAAGAACAATAACAGAAACTCCACCCCAGCCATAAAAAGAGAAACTACTGACAGTGAGTTAGCAGACATGTAATTGAAGGCTGAAAGCTTCCCTACTTTAGCTCATGATTTCATGACTTACAAAAGAATGCATCACAATAACATTGACTTCCAGGAAGAGCTGTGATTATGATAAACTGAAGTAGAAGGGAATATTCTTGCCAGGTTCTAGAAAAAAAAAAAAAGAGGGAAAAAATGCTTCTCCTAAAGTAAGGCTTTAGGACAGAGACTCTTCCATCATTCCTTTTCATTTGTCTCCTCTTTACAGTGACTTAAGTGTGGGAATATCTCCGAAAGATTTTTATTTTCAGATTTTCCCTAAATTTAAACAGTTGAAATGGCTTTTACTCTTCAGAGTTACATTACAATAGAGATTTTCAATCCAATTTTTTTGTTATTACTGCTGAGTTTGTGCTCAGTGCTAAGCACAGAACAGCCCAATTCTGCTCCTCATTATTGTAATTCCAGTATGATTATTCCTTTAGCAGTTAATCGAAATAATAATGCTTATTCCCACTATATTAGCTCTTTAGAGAAACCCACAGTTCTAGATTTTTCATTTAGAGATTGTCTCATTTAAGAAGTAAACTCAGGGCAAGGATATGATCCCCATAACTATACCCTGAATCTCACTCCAACAACTGGGGATAAAGGAGATTGTATTAACACAGGTTTACTAAAAGGATATGCAATTGCTCTCTTTCAAAATCTCAAGAGGAACGTAATGAAAAGAAGTAACAGAACTGTCTTTGTATGCTTTGGCTGTTCTCATATTTCCTATTAAAAAAAGTCTTATCTTTTTATACAATTAATAAAGCCATAAAAGGATATATATCTTGAACTATGTAATTTCAGATAAACGAAGGCACTTTTACCTTATTAAGTTTCCTAGTCATTTCTAGAGGCTAATTTAAATACATGATATTTCACTATATTGTTTAGTGACTTTCAGATATTTCCAATGTTACTTGTAAAACAGTTTTTATGATCTATTTGGTGGAATTAATTCATCCTAATTTTATGTGCATATGTAAATATATACACCTGATTACTGAATATGCAGCAGTTTCACTCTGAGATTTTTATGCATTTTTCTGGTTTTAATTACTGGAAAGAAGTATTTGGCAAGATTTCTATTTATGTATTTTAATACACTGTTTGACATGTATGAAGGCAATCAGATCCATCAGTATTGGAAGAAACAAAATTTTTGAAGGCTATATATATTTTGGCAGGACCACCTCCCTGGTATGCAGTTACACATCCAGTATAATGCTGAGAATTATAGGTATGTCTGGAGGCACTTAGAGATTAATGGGGATATATAGGATTTCAAGAATGGGAAGAAAAGTTGTTAGAGTTTGTACTACCAGTTAACTTTTTTATAGTGTTGTGGGAAATTGAAGCTCTTAGTTTACTACTACAGATATTTCTGGAAATTTCATTTATTTGTATTTCTTAGATGTATTTCTGAAAATTATAAAGTGATTCCAGGCCAGATATATCAGTTTTTTTAATGTTTGCATTAAAACTAAGGTAAACATTTCCATGTATCCAGAATATCTATCCTTAAAATGCTTATGTCCCGATTATTGTAATAAAAGTTGAAAACCATAAATCAGCCAAATTCATAGGACACAAATGACCATTGCTGCCTACATAGATTAAAACCCATAATTTAACAGATGTTATGTATACTTATGTAAATCTATGCACATAAATACTGTGTGTGACAATATGTGCATTCTTGTCTAGATATTAACTCCTTAGTGACTGAAGAAGTTCAGCAGATTTCAGAGTTTCAGCCTCCCTGGACTCTGCAGAGGAATAGATTTTACAGCACTTGAGGGTTTTGCTCTTTGTATATTAGGTACCAATGGACAAGAACATCTTTATTCAATATTAACAAGAATCATGGTGTTGAAGCCAAACGCTGAGTGCAAGACACGAAATGTTACAAAATAATCTTTGCCATTATTAGGCAAGGGAAAGGAGAAGAAAAGGACAGGGTTCTTGATTAAAATATTAGTATTCTGTGTATTCTAGGTAGGATTTTTGTAAACATTTTTTGCTAAATAAGATATGTTGAGGTAAGGGATCTCATTTGCATACAAATATCTTGTCCACTCAGCTGCTTTACCTTGTCAGAGGTTTCATTTAGTCAGAAGTTGGTAGTGGGATTCTCTTGCTCTCAAGCAGACCACGAACTATTTTTTCAATGCAAATATATTCTATTTTTCCATGTGTTTTAAGGTAAAGTTAGCTGCATAAACACTAGTTGTGGACACACAGTGTTCCTGCACTTTATTTTGTTTTTTTGAACAAAACAAAACCCTACTTTGATTCAATCCTTACCAGGTGCCAATGAGATATTATGGGACAGGGAGTGCACAATAAGATTTAAATTTCCTGTAACAATAAAACTTGAAGAAACTTTCATTACTCCCTATCACCTAGGAAAATATCTGAGGTAGGTTTCAGTTCTCCTCAACCATTAGGTGATTTATGATAGAATCACACCCACAGAGGATGTGACGATGTAGTGTACAGGTCATGGGTTCTGGTTAGTGTTATAAGATTGGTGGGATGCCTAGAGTGGAAGTTTTGTGGCTCTTTCTGGGATGAAGGTAAAAATAAGTATTTGTCTGGAAGAGTGAGGAAGTTCTTTTATGGACCAGGGATGCCCTTGAATTCCTGTAAGCACAAGGGTGTTGAAATTGCAGTATTTTCAGTGGTTTCAGTGCATCTAAACTTATGATTTATGCCATCTAAACTTCCAATTTATGCTTTCAAAAAAGATTAAAAATTGAGACTGTATTGGCAGTCATGACTATGATATAATGTCCTGGGTCTTCAGTTGACTTTCAGACTTCAAATCAGGTTAATGAAACACAGAAGGATAATCTGCAATCTACAAAGGAAAGAGAGAAAAATGGTAATAAAAAAGAATTTGTCATATTTTCATCAGGAAGATCCTAAGATAGCAAAGAAGAAACTCGTTGAAAGACTAAAGCATGAAGCCATTGAGTCTTAATTTCACAACCTTTCTCAGAAAAGTGTACCCACATATCACAGTGATGAGTTCAGAAACCAAGCAGAATTTAAAATGGATGAAGTAGTACAATGTTAAATCATTATACTATATACTCTAACACAGAGAGATTCCAAAATATATTCCAGCTTCCCAGGTTCACTGAAAGTTTAGATATAAGGTGGCAGGGCATTATAGCAACCAGAGCTATTTATGCAGTTTAAGATTATATTTTCAAGAACAATATGCAATGCGGTAAGGGGATATTTCAGTGGAACTAATTTTGGTTATAAGTCATATGCGCATAAGCTAAGAATAAGCCAAAAGGTGTTTAAATATTTTTCTACACAGGAGTTGTTCCAAAATTAGTTTTCCTGAAAAGTAGATCTCATCAAAAGTCTATTTGCTAAAGAAAATTCCACACTTTAATAGGAAATTATTTTTTAAAAAATCCCCGCAGATGTTAATGTGTTTAGGGTGATATGACAGATGTTGCATTTTCCATAACTATGTCTTCCCTTTCAGATTATATTGTGGATGGTTCATATTTTCAGTCACCTTTAAAATCAAATGAATTTAGTTTATAGAATTAAGTGGTTTAGGAAATTATCAAGAAAGAGAAATATCATTCACACAGTAAAATTCATCAAATGAATTTAGTTTATAGAATTAAGTGGTTTAGGAAATGATCAAGAAAGAGAAATATCATTCACACAGTAAAATTCATGAATGTCAACATTTAACAGGATAATTCTTTGAAGCAGAAATATTACTAATCAGCAGAAAGCGAGAACATGTTGTTATGA
>VZTR01006496.1:92020-108702 GCA_013400775.1 Chaetops frenatus | reverse complement strand
AAACAGCATTACAAGTGCCATGCCACCACTTAATTAACATCCACAGGATGCTCTTGATGCAAATTTTACTTATTTTGACAAGTGTAGGAATTTCCCACCTTTTAGGTGTTTTGCATTTGTGATCCCTCTACATTTACCAACCAAGCAGGCAAGAGCGAATGCAGAGGGCATTACTGCAGTTTTATTTTGCTATTTAGAGACAAGAGCAAATCACATTTCCTTAATTTTTTTTTTGAAAAAAAAAAAAAAAAAAAAAGTCTGGTATTTTTCTGAAGAGGGAAACCTGCCGGATTTGGGGTTTTGGTTTGGTTGGTTGGTTGGTCCGTTTTTAGCCAGCTGAAAAATTCTTCTACATTCATAGCACACTTTTATTCCACCAAAGGTTGCTATAAACCCTAGCTCAACCTCCATGAGTACAAATGCCTTTAGTGTATTGAAAATCAACCAGACAAGAAATCTCAGTATCAGTCACCTGGGACTGAATCAAAGTGTTTAGTAATTGTGTGAGGAGAATGCAGCTGTGGTTTCACTGGTCACAGTGGAATTGCATCTGTCCAATTAGGCCTTATAGCCAGACAGTAGACATATGATATGCCAGCAGTTCACACATTCAAGTAATCAAGGAGTTAAGGAAAAGTATCATTTATGTGTTTGGAACATTTGGTTTGAAAAAACAGTCCAACGTTTCAGTTCAGAAATGAATGTACATTCCTTGCAAGTCATTGTTTGTTTCTCTGTCAGGAACAGAATTTGGAAAACCACACTATTGTGATTGAGAGTTAAGATATAAAAAATATCTGAGTAAGAAGTAAAAATGATGAGTTGCAATATTACAGAAACTTCTGAAAATGCAAAAACAAGTACAGAATAATTGTGCAAGTATCATGCTAATATTTACTTTTATTAAAGTGCAACTGAAAATCTAACAGGCTTATTTTCTTGCTACTTTAAGGCTAGAAATCTGGGAACATTGAATTTTAAAAAAAGGAAATACAGTTTTTACAGCCAGCTTTCCTCAGAAGTGTTTGTTTGACTACATATGGAGTTGGTGGATTAGTTTTCTGGTTCCTCTTAGAATTGAAATCCACAAATATGTTTCATAACCAGTACATTTCATAAGCTATGATTATGTGAAAGCTTCATATACCAAGTATCCCAACATGCCTTTTTATGAGTCCAATTTATGTAGCAGTCACTGGAAGTTTTCACTTCAGCTTGCAAGGTTGTTTTCATAAATTTACTGAAGTTACCAGTATGATCCTGTATCATCTTAATGTAGGTAATCAGGTAAGGTTGTTTCAAAAGTAGTACAGATTAGAGTTTTAACATTTATGCATTATTCATTACCTTTATGTGCCACCCATGTTCATTGTCCTCAATTCCCATCAGTCATATACAGAGAGAAATTGTGCATAGATTGTTGTTCTCTACTCATTGGATTTGTAATACATGAAGGTTGAATCACTGTAAATTTACCAATTTTATCAATTTTTCCTCATTGACAAATAGCTTATAGAATATAGTTTTAAATAAATGCAATATTGGCTTTTTCAATACTTGAATAAAATAACTTTTCTCAATGTTAAGTGTTTCCTGACCCCATTCTCCTTCTTCAAAACTCAAAGTAACTCTAAGGCATTCTATATATTTCTACTTCTTCCAGCTTATTCCCACTAAGGCTGTTTGTGTATTTATAAAACACAAATCACATCAAATGTCATTTTTATATCTCACTCCCCGAGGCAGTTTGTCACTGTGGGGAGGTATGACCTTCCCTCAAACAGAAAAACAAAGAAAAAAGAGTTGAACTTTCATTGGTTGGGTTGTGGTGTAGCATTACTAGTACTTCTTCATGTTTGCAAAGCAAGACAACACAAAAGCACTCTTACAGGATAACACTGGGCATTGTCTTTCTATATTGCCAAATGATGTGCAGTCTATGGTAGGAGGAGAACAGTCTATTGTTACTTTAACTTCTAGTCTTGTTGTAAGGCACCGTATGAAAAACTCTTCTGGATATCATACCAATTCTTAACACCTAATTCTTACCTGGGACCAACAATATTTGATCAAAGTAAAAGAAAAAGCTCTTATTTTATTTATAAGCCATCTGCCACAAACACTTATCATTACAGAGACCTTAAGTTACAGTTTCCATTTTAATACTTCTATTAGTGTTTGGGTGGGTTTTATTTGAAGGTTATTCAATAAACATTGTCCAGACTTTTAATATATAATCCTCTGGAATGTTTATTAACCCATAACACTGAACCTTCTGACAGTTTTATTTCTGAGAATGTTATAATGTTCTTATGCATCCCACTGGTAATTCAGCATTACCCAAAACTCCTCTGCAATGTAACGAGTCTTACTGAAAGCAGATGCAGCCAAATTAATAACAAGGACATCAATTTACTATGGAAACCCATATGGTTGGAGGGGTAGAATGAGGNATAAGTACAGATACAGTAATTCCAGGAGTTGTTTAATTCAGAGTCTCTGGATAAATTGAATTTAACATTATTATAGGATGAAGGAGTTCCAGAAAATTACTTAAACTGCTAAATGCTCTTGAATTTACTTCTGTGAATAGGTTTCTATGTGTCAAATCTTCTGTGAGGCCACCGAGTAAGGACCCTTTTATCACCTAGTAAATAGAATGCTATTGCTCTTAACTAACCACAAAGAAAGCTCAGTTCATATGCTTAATGCAAGGCCTCCAGAGAAGAGAAGGCTTCAGATGAAATTCCATGCTTGGTCATAATGAACCTGGTAAATTGTTGGCTTCCTGCAATAAAAATAATAAGTGAAATCTTGGCCTATTGAAGCCAATGGGAACTTTGCCATTGATTTCAGCAGGGCCAGTATTGCAACCAATAAATCTACTGAGCAAACTAAAAGTAGGTGAAGAGAGGAAGGAAGGGTAATGAACGTAACAAAGCCCCTGTATTATTTCAGTCCTTGTTCAGCCCTCCTTTGCCTGAGTGAACAGCTCTTCATACTCCAGAGATGTGCTCACCGAAACTATTGTGGTGGTATTATGAACACCAAATATTTACAAAAGCATTTAATGAGTAATTCTTAAACAGGAAAGTCAACTTTGTTGTTATAATGAGTCAGTCTCAGATTCAATCTGAGGCTGTTTTAGGGGTGAGTAACCAAGGGCAATTGCCAAAGACTGGGTACCATGGGGACAGTGTTCGACTGTAGTAATTAAAAATATGAGTTACTGAAAATGCCTCAATCCATGGCTGTGTTCTTGCTAGTCAAAACTGCAAAGAAAACTATTTAAAATTATACATTTCTTTTGATATTTATATCCCTACCTGTGGGCTTTATATTTATCTGTGAAAACATCTAATTACTGATTTCAGATATGTGTGATAAATACAATTACCATATTTTGCAGAAGTTTTCAGAGGCATCCATTGCACATATACACCACATTCCTCATGTACATCAAGTCAGTTTCAGAAAGCTCCAGGCTAGCAAATCAAGCACTGTACAGATACAGCACAGATATGATATGTTCTTATCTGCAAACAAAAGACATTGGATGTGAGGAAATGTGTGTTGGTAACCTGTCATGAGCAGTACCATAATTGGATAACCCTGTGTTTCATTGGGAAGTGAAATTCATCAGAGAAATTGAGCTTCTTTTTCAGATGTTCCAGAATTAGTCTCCATATTCTGGACCTGATTATGCAAAAGGACAATCACCCAGTTTATGGGGCTCATTCACAAGGACTATTTGCAATCAAGAGATAGTTTGGGGAAAAAACCAGAACTGTTTAGAAAAACTAGAAGCAAAGGGTGACTAAAAATATATTATCTTATGAGAAAGAGTTAAACAAGCAAAATGCTTCTGAATATAAAATATTGCTATAGAAATTCAATGGATCAATACACTGTCCCTTGAACCAGCTTAATATCTGTAAAATATCTCACAGCATAAACTAAATCAAAGCACTAAACTTAGACTGGGAGTGGAAAATGGTGACATCCATTGTAGACATTACTTTGCAATACACAGTTTTCTTTGGCTGTTAAATTTCATTTAAATACTTATCTAAGTATTCAAAAATAAATTGTACCAACCCCTTAAAGCACTCTCCAGGTTTTCAGCCCAGAGTGGTTACTTGGCATTTCAAGCAAACCTTTTTGTTTTCTGAAACTGTAGGGCATCCACTTTAGTTTTGACCGTGATGGTTATTGTTTCTTCAGACTGGGATAAGCAAACAAACAAACAAATCATCAAAAACATCATCTGTCTCATGCAGAAAATACTTTACATTGCGGCAGTATCCTATTTCTGCAAAAATATTCATAAAACTAGTAGGTGCATATAAATGATCCAACTTGTAATAAATGTTTTGTGAGCTCAACAGAAATGACTCATTAGAATATCTAACAGTAGTGGCCCCTAAGCCCAAGTATACTCAAATAAAAAATGAAAGCAGCGGTTCTTATTAATCACACTCTATATCTGACTACAGCTCCTTTTTGCAATCTTTAAATCAACCTCATCTGGTTCTTACCATTTAGTTGTGCCACCTACCTTTCAAAGTGAAATGCGCTTACTGCTACAGAAGCAGGTCTAATGTGATTAACAGGATTAGGTTAAACAGTTGTTGCTTAGGTCTGAAATCAGCTAACCATAAAGAACCATAATCAGTCACAAAACAAAACTGAGGACCAAATCTTCACTGGGTCTAAACCACTGTACTCCAACAGGTTATTTCAGTGGAAGGTATTGAAAACTATGTTCTGGGCTACCTAGCTTTATGGAGGACACCGAACCAGAGCAATGCTTGTGTAAGTAAGAAATCAGGTCCCTACCCCAATAGTAATATGGTCGACTGAGACTTGGAATATATTAAAATTTCTGCTGAATATTTTAAATATTAAATATTTATTATGAAAATATTAAAATTTCTGCTTTTGACAAGAATGCCAGCTATGCATCCTTTATGACACGAGAATGCTTAAACAGGTAAAAATACTACAGCTACAAATTTTCTCTTTTACAGCTTGAGAACTACATTGTGGAAAACATGAAATCAGAGATGGTGCAGCTGCAGCAGAATGCTGTGCAGAACCACACTGCTACCATGCTCGAGATAGGGACCAGCCTCCTCAGCCAGACAGCAGAGCAGACAAGAAAACTCACGGATGTTGAAACCCAGGTATGTTCCCAGGGTGGTTTTCAAAAAGCTGTTAATTGCAGAGAAAATTTCCTGAACTCTTTCCTTTCTAATGCATTACCACACAAAACATTTCAACACAGGGCTCCAGGAAACACACTTTGTTTCTTGTTAGTAACAGCATTGATGATTGACCCTTTTTATGTGTCTTCCTTTTGATTTAATTTAGTTAGTATATTAGCTCTGTGTGTGCAACAAAGGTATGTCCAGGAAGCTAGATCAGCATTTGACTTGCAATAAACAGCTACCTACTGCCAATGATACAAGTGTGAGGCTAAATAATGAGTAAAAGGCTAAAACATAATATTTGATCTTCATTGTTGTTCCTGCATATCAATAATTTCCCAGTTTTTCAAGCTCTGTAGCACAACAAAAAAAGGACAATTTAGATTGATCTGTGAATGTCAACGATTTCAAACAAAAATAAAGTGCTGAACTGCCAACACCACAAAAGAGAGAACACAGGGGAAAGTTAAAGTAGGAGCTTTATTTACAAAATAGCGGATGCAACATTTTGACTTCATTCCAAGTACTCTTGCACTTTTCTGGTTTAAGCATGCTTTGTAGGAATGCATGTTTGAGACATGCCTCTTGTTCTTTCCATTGAAATGAAGCTTATTTGGCAGTCACCTTGCCTTTTTCTGCTGATCTAGTATTATTCTACAGTAAACAGAGTGCCAGAATATCAGCTGGTACATATCAATGTAACTTGATTAAGTTCATTTGCACCAGCTGAGCAGCTGAGGTTAAAAAAGGATTTAGAAACAATTTTTGACAAATCATCAAATCGGAATGAAATGATTACATTATGCTGCTAAAACAAAATACCCAGGACAATATAAACATTAATGTTTTTAATTTATCCTTGAGGTGCTAAATCAAACATCCAGACTTGAAATTCAGCTACTGGAAAATTCGCTGTCAACATACAAGCTAGAAAAACAGCTGCTACAACAGACACATGAAATCCTAAAAATTCATGAGAAAAACAGGTAAGAGAGAGTAGTTGGTCCCTTTCTCTGTTCATTGCAATGTGGTCTGTGTATACTTTGTTTTAAGCAACCGATGAAATGAAAGGCTTAAATATGGTAAGTGGACAGCACAGGTAAATTTATGAACTGACTAAAATACCTGGGATGAGAGCTTACACTATTTTATGTCCTGTATGATAAATGCAAACTGATTTTTACCACTTTTCATGCTCACTGTAAGTTCATATCTTGCTCTGTTTCACAACAACTTAGTCATATGACCACGGTTCCTGCAACCAAAAAGCATAGGGATAACTTTTAAGAGTGCTTTCAAGTAGAAAAGAATTAATAATAAATTATGAGATTTTCAACTACCTTAAAGTGCATTAGAAAATCTTCAGTAGTTCATCTTTCTCATTTAAATGGATACAAAGATATGGCATATAGAAGGATCTCTCTTTCCTTTTATACTCAATTATCTATAGCATACTTGTAGCTATGCTCCATTTTAAGAAGTCAATGGTCAATTGGGTGTTTATGTTTAAGCTGATGAAAAAACTAGAAGCACAACTTTTTAAACAGTGAATTGAGACTTGAGAAGCAGTTCCAGTGTTCCCTTTCTGTGGCACAGGGACTCAGCACCTGAAGTCATCAGACTCAGCAATTCAGTATGTCAGAGAGCATGTGTGGTGAGCTGACCTTGTCTGGGATGCAAGACGCCCACCCAGACACTCTCTCACTCCCCCTCGTCATGAGAACAGGGAGAAAATATGGTGCAAAACTCATGGTTGAGATAAAGACAGGGAGATCACTCATCAGTTACTGTCGTGGGCAAAACAGCCTTATTTACTACCAATTAATAACAGTGTTGGATGGTGAGAAACAGAAACAAACCCCCAAAGACCTTTCACCTCTACCTCCCCTTCTTCCCAGGGTCAAATTCACTCCTGATTCCTCCATATCCCCTGAGCAGTACAAAGGGATGAGGAATTTGGGTTGTTGACAGTGCACAAAACTTTGTCTTGCCTTCTTCCTTATGATTTTTCCCTTCTCCAGCATGCTTCTTTCCCACACGTTCGAGTCCTTCAGGGTAAGGTTGCTCCACATGGGCTCTCCACAGGTGTCAGCTTCCTTCTGGACATATCTGCTCCAGCATGGGGTCCTCCATGGGAAATATCTGCTCCACCAAGGTCTCTCCCACAGGCTGCAGGACTGTATCTGCTCGGGTGCCTCCTTCCTTCCCCTTCTCTGACTTTGGTGTCTGCAGCACTGTTTCTTTCCCTCACCCCTCACACTGTGATGCTGACTGGGACCAGCTGTGCCCAGCACAGGCCAGCTGGGGCCTTTCCTCCCAGCAGCTGCAGCTGGGCACTGGCACCCAGGACAGTGGGAAAAGCTGCTCCTCTTGCTGGCTGCCCTTTGAGGGATCAGTGCACTGCTGCCTCTGTAATGGACAGGTGTGAGCAGGGGGGACTGGGAGTGCTCCGGCTTCTCAGCCTCCATCTCAGCTCCCTTCCAGCTGAGACTGAGGTCAGTCTGACTAAGTCTAAGGTTTCTATTTCCTCTGTCTACATTTGATATTGAAATGAGGTAAAACAACTTTAAAGATGAGGCAGACACTGAAGCATGTGATACAAGCTGTAGAGGACTGATTTAATTGAGATCAGTCAGTCTTCCAAAGAGAGCAGTGTGACCCCACGCTGCTGGACAGGAATTGGCACTGAGGCAGAAAAACCTTGCCCAGGGTTATGCATAAAGCAGACTGGCACCATAGTGGGCAAGAGGCTACAGGGTAAAGAAGGCAAAATATAGGTAATGATGAAAACCAGAAAATATTGTTATGAAGAAATATGTTTGTTAAATGTGTCTAGTTGCAAAGCTGGTTGAATAATATATCATTATTGCTACTGATTATGGAAACCAATTCAATGTGTTTAATCTATAAAACTGTTTGTAACCAGTAATTCCAGCAAATGTTATTCTGAAGAAATTGTATTACATTGAAAGCTCTTGAACCCCACAGATGTCCCTTAACCAAATAGAAATGTGAATAAATTAGTGTGGGATTAACTTTGTCTTCAGCCATCACAAAAACAAGTAATTCTCCTAAACTGCTTGTGTGAGCTCTCTCTGTAATCCACAGACAGATTGGGTATGGGAAGGGGGCAGTTTGTTCTACATATTTTACAAATCTATTTCAAAATGGAATTAATTCAAGCATCAGTTAAGTATATAAGTACTTGTATTTTTTCTGCTGCAGTATGGTTAGCAACAAAATTTTATATGGTGCTTGAGAGACTGCATCTTGTATACTTAATCATTTGGATTTATTTATGTACCTTAGGAATGAATCACAGTAAAAAGCCTTCATGTCAGTAAACAAAAGTCCTACTTAAATTGACCTTTGACTTGGCTGACACTATGATAAAATTGTTTTTGAAAAGTCAGAAGAAAAGGAGGGCTATTTTTAAAACCACATTTTTTGTTGTTTGTCTGAGAAGTATAGGTATTTGTGGATGAATGGAAAAGCACACAGAATTTCATCTTGTAGCAAAGCAAGGACCTGGCATGCACTGTGTGGGTTCTTTTAAAATCTCTTTGGGACTGATAAAATTAGGGAGAAGGCAGAGTTATAATTACACTAAAATATGCATCATCCATTCTTGTATCATCATCTACTCCTCACAAAGAACTGTGTAGTCCTGGCCTTGCAGGTTCTAAACTTGAAATAAATTATGAGTGTGTCAGGTTGCCTTTGGGACAAATCTTGGTCATCTCAGCAGATACTAGGCTCCTGGCCATGCCAATAATTTTAGCTTGCTTAAATTTAAACAATATTTGAAGATTACTCATCAGGCTGAGTTTAGTAGCTATTTGCAGTTGCATTCTCATCATCCCTCTTCATATCACTTTCGCACCAATAAATAGAGAAAGTTTCTTTTACCCACATTATGTATGAATTTTGGATGAAAATAATGCAAAATCTTATAGTAACAATAACTGATCATTGATGTACTACAGTAACTTGCATATTATCCTTAAATAAAACTAACACTTGCATATCAACATTGCTGCGTATTAACAAGGGAGCAGTGCATGTTCTTCAGACTAGAAATATGTCTATTCTTGGCCTTTCTCTTTATTCCCTGTCTCTGCTTGGAAAAGGGGCCAATTTCTTTCTTTTTATTCCACTGAAATGGAAGATATTCCATGGCATAACTAGAGTCACATTTGACTTAGAGTCATGTTTCCATTGAGTGTTCTCATGCCATAAATAATTTAGTTTTGTGGGTTCCCACCCACTATAATGCAAATGGTGGTTTCTTCCACTGCCATTTTCTTCTCCCACAAGAGCTTTCTAAATGCTATGTTGATTTATTCTTGAAAGATTTCCCTTCTTAAGTGCCTTATGAGCCCACTTTTTTTTCCCCCAGAGTGTACCAGCTGCATTTAATTTATAGTCTGCTGTTTGTTTCAATATGCATGTGTAAAAAACCCATTTGCTAAAATGAAACAAATAAAGAAAAAGTTAATGGAATTCTGGATCTTCCATCAACAAATAGTGGGAGTGAAACTTAAATGTAAAATCTTGCTTGAATTTTGCAGAAAGTAATACTAGATTAACACATTCAGTACAAGAATTGTTTTATGCTATAAAAAACAAGGACTCAAAGATGATTCTTGAATGTCTGTCTGAATGTGTGAACGATGAGGAAACACAATATCTGACAAGTTTTATTTGCAAGCTGTGTATATACTAAAAAGATAAATCCCAATTTTGCACTTCACTTATGTGATCTCAATGGAATTATCTTGTCACTGGTATAAAAATTCAGCTTCCTAATGCTAAGTGAGTGGTTACTTTACTGGCCCTGAGAAATATGGGAACACATATATTCATATTTCCTTAAACTGATCAGACATTATCAGACTCCCAAGGCAGTATGAGTGGTCAGCATCTAAAAGCATAGGGAAAAATTCAGTCACCTGAAAGGAAGTACAAAGACACTGTCTCACTGAGAAAATACTGTTCTTGCACTCAAAAGTAAGAATTTAAATCCTCTACCCATTTGTCTTCTCATATGTACATAATAAAAGAAATCTATTAATTTATGGCCAAATAACTTTCTTCTAGTGTGACTTTAGTTATTGAATAGCTCAAAAGAGTACATGTTTTACCTATATATTTAATAAATCATAAATTTTTTTAGAGATTATTTTAATGCAAAAGATGTCCATCTCCAAGGTCTGGTCTATATCCTGTTCTCTTATGTCTAAACTGAGGATTCTAAAAACAGATTACAAAAATCTCTTAAACTTCTGTGGTCTGCAATGGATTAGTGAATAAACTGCCTAGCTTATAAAGCAGATTGTCTAAACCAGGCTTTTCTTCCCCCTTGGACAGCTGCCAGAGTGTTTCCTACATGTTCTACTTCATCACCTTTCAAAATGACAATAGCTTTATCTAGAAGACATTCTTTGACTTCTGTATGGGTATTCTACTCTCTCCAGCATTACTAGAGGGTTTTTTTTCTGAATCAGCTGGACATTGCACAGTTGCACTGAGGTGTTGCACCGAGTGATTCCACAGGCTTATATCCTGACAAAGTCAATATATTATTTGTACCATTGAAAATAGACTCCTAGGCCCATCAAAACCACTACATTGGACATTGAGACATAGCAAACCTTTAAAAAAATTAAATTTGTCTGGGTTTGGGATGTGCATGTGTGTGTGTGTTTGGTTTTAAATAATTTTCTCCTAGAAAATTACTTCAAAATGTCATTTTCCAGTGGATAATATTGGTTTTTATTCATGTTAAAAACACTTGTTTATTGACAACTTTATTCTGTTCCCCAAATGCCTGATTTATTTCCCCAAATTGAAGTCTCCAATTATAAAAAACACATATATATGTGTTTATGTGTGTATCTTTATAAATAAATATATGTATAGTTATATGATGCTTCTGGTATCTTTATAAATAAATATATGTATAGATATATGATGCTGCTGATGATTTATTTTTATTGTGTTGTAGCTCCCATGAATATTTCATATGTCTAGATTATTAGTATTTTCAAAAATGTAGCTTTTCAGACATATAGGAATTGTATAGGAATTTAAAATGCATAGGAAATAAATACAGCAAACTTGCTGCAAAAAAGAGCCATAACATTTTACCAGAANCTTGCCACAGTTAAAAAAACCCTAAATGTCTAATTGCTTTTAATGTGTTTCACGATTTTTTGAACTTCCTAACACTTCTTTTTTTCTTTTTTTTTAAATTTAAATGATATATAACAAATATTAATATAACAATAAAAATCAATTATTCTGGTAATATTTGAGTCAGAAGCCATAAAAGCAGCTTTTCTCACGCTGTTGAAGGATTTATTCCTTTTGGAACAGACCAGTTCAGAAATCCCCAATCTGTGTGAAGAGTTTGCTCTTGTTTACTTGGAGATTTGANTTAAAAAAATTAAATTTGTCTGGGTTTGGGATGTGCATGTGTGTGTGTGTTTGGTTTTAAATAATTTTCTCCTAGAAAATTACTTCAAAATGTCATTTTCCAGTGGATAATATTGGTTTTTATTCATGTTAAAAACACTTGTTTATTGACAACTTTATTCTGTTCCCCAAATGCCTGATTTATTTCCCCAAATTGAAGTCTCCAATTATAAAAAACACATATATATGTGTTTATGTGTGTATCTTTATAAATAAATATATGTATAGTTATATGATGCTTCTGGTATCTTTATAAATAAATATATGTATAGATATATGATGCTGCTGATGATTTATTTTTATTGTGTTGTAGCTCCCATGAATATTTCATATGTCTAGATTATTAGTATTTTCAAAAATGTAGCTTTTCAGACATATAGGAATTGTATAGGAATTTAAAATGCATAGGAAATAAATACAGCAAACTTGCTGCAAAAAAGAGCCATAACATTTTACCAGAAAGGTTAGAAAAAAATATTTCAGTCAGCCTTTTGAGGATGTTGGACTGATTGGTATAGAGACAGACTTCATTGTCTTTTCATTGATATTTTGTGTCAGCCAGAGTAATTGATAAAAATTATTAAAAATATTTTAATTTTAACTCTGTCTTCATAATACTTCTTTAAAAATTTTAGGAAATATTTTTACCAAGCACTCAGCAAAGTTATTTCTTAATGGTATTTGTCTGTTAGATGTTGTCTGATGTTACAAAAAAGAGGCAACAGAGTGGTCTTGCCACAGTTAAAAAAACCCTAAATGTCTAATTGCTTTTAATGTGTTTCACGATTTTTTGAACTTCCTAACACTTCTTTTTTTCTTTTTTTTTAAATTTAAATGATATATAACAAATATTAATATAACAATAAAAATCAATTATTCTGGTAATATTTGAGTCAGAAGCCATAAAAGCAGCTTTTCTCACGCTGTTGAAGGATTTATTCCTTTTGGAACAGACCAGTTCAGAAATCCCCAATCTGTGTGAAGAGTTTGCTCTTGTTTACTTGGAGATTTGACCAAAGTTTTCTCATTGATTCATAGTAAAACAAAAATGAATATTTTGGACTTCTCCCAGGAATAGAGGGAGTTGTCCTATCTTCAGGAACTAATTTTATCTGATATAGATTTATGGATATAGAAAGCTAATTGCATAAATGTATACATATTACTGAGAATAGCTTAGTTTTGCAGTTTATAACAGGACTTTTAATCTACATAGAAAAATAAAGGAAGCAAGTGCTATGACACTTCCATCTTTCCACCACATGTTGACACACCACTCAGAAGTATTAGGATGTATTATTTTTAAAGCCATAAAACCTCTGCTTCCTGGCTGTCTCTGTAGATGCCAAACTGTGGAGCTCTAAACATTGTCAGCTTCTCTTTTCTTGTTCGACATGGTCAGTGCTGCTACAAACAACATGGTCATCACCAAGGATTAATTTACTATGGCCTTAGGAAAGCCACAGTGGGAAAAAAATAATTCAATGCATAAATTGTGGCTGTCAAAGGCTCTTTCTTTGACATGAAGCCATTCAGATCTGGAAATCATTCAGTTGTGGGCATGCAGATAGGATATTAAGGAAAGACATTGTACTGTATTATATGGATAAAGGGAACTTTTTTGTCTTTGCTTAAAATATAACTACAAAGCTATATTTTATCTTTCTGAGTGGCATCTTCTCTTACATTGAGAATACACAACATTTTGGAGGGCTGTAAGATGTCAGACTGGGATGTGGCCCCACCTAGAACCCAACCTACTATGGGTAGGACTGTGACTAGGCCACAATTTTCCTATCCCAAGTGCATTGATGTAACTGGTCTATCAAAAAAGTTGAAATCCAGACTCACAATGAGGATTTCATAATTTCTCTGAAAAATTATCAGTGGATAGAATTATTCTGTGGATAGAACTGATAAATTTCTAAAGGAAGTGTTTTTCTTTGACAATATTTTATGACTGGAACCAAATCTATCTAAAGATTTTTCAACCGTTTCTGCCTAACTAAGCTACATCTGACTTTCTGCATATGAAAGTTCAAAGGCTACCACGTACGTATTCGTAGAAAAATCCATGTGAATTTAGACCATGATGTTTAATTGTTCAAGTGAGGAAAAAATCAGCCACAGCTCTGATAAGGTGCTAAAATAATTTATAGTTTTTGGCTTCAAAATTAATTTTTTTTTTTTTTCAGGTTGTATCCTTCTACCATTTTATTTCTGTTCATTAAATTTTTTTATGCTTTTGTTTCTAATTAATGAGCCTTTTAGAATGAGATACATTTGCATTTGACTCTACGAAAATGTGTTTTCCCCTCACATCTTTTGGTTTTTTCTCCCTTTACCCAGATGCTTCTGGTTTTCACAGAACTAGACATATTGATATTACAAAGAGTGTTTTCTTCAGGATCTTTGTAAATTCTACATTTATAATATTTCAGAAGAAAAAAAAAATATTTGCTGCTTAAAAAATAAAATTGATCTCATTCTATCTTGAACAGCAAATTTTGCTGCCTGAATTTAATCTTTGCATTGTTATCTTGTCTAACAGCTCATATTAAGGCTCCGTGATATAGAATAGAAGCATCTCCATATGGATTTTATTACATTCTTAAGTTAGATTAAATGACTTGAAATTATGCAGGCGTTTTGCCACTGATCTGTTATCCAGAAGTAAAAACAAAGGTAGAGGCAGAGTGCAAATAAATAAAACCTTAGACTGACTTGAGCAGGAAGCAGTTTGTTGGCAAGTTTTTAACCACCGCTTGGTTTGTGGGCATGAGAAACACAGCTTTTGGTGTATACAATTGAAACCCCAAAGAGAAAGTAGCAGAGAGATTGAATTAATTTCTTTATCTAATACTAATACATTCCTTCTGTTAAATTCCCACCACAGAATCAAAGCACTGTCCTGGAAAAGATTCTTGTTCATGGTTGAAAGACATTTCTTTTCTTATTTACCAAGCTGTCCTTTAAGTCTACAACAATTCTATTATTCTAGATGTAATCTGATATGCCTTTGATCTTGGTAAATTGAACATTTCCAGCACAGGACACAGAGGGTACGAGAAAAAGAATATTAACCCAGAGAAAGTGTTTCCATACATGTGTACAATTCTTTATAAAAATTGATGTAAGCAGGTCACATAGCAGGGTGCCAAACAGTTTTCTGTCTGAGGAGTCTTTTGTGGAACAACCAAGCATGGCTGGGGAGTGTTAGTAGGATATGGATGTAGACTCAAGGAAAATGAGGGAATCCCACATTAAAATGCAAGTTGCTGATTTACCTTTTGGGAAAACAGCACTATTCTTAATGTGAAAGCAGGTACTGCTCATCTGGTGTGAAATTCTTATCACAGCTTCACAGACCACATCAAAAAGTACATTTATTATGGCTTCCACATGCCTTGATGGCCCTCCATAACTAATAATGCTTATCTTCCATTCAGTGACAAGGCCCTTCACAAGCTCTTCTATAGTTTGCCCTGATATTTGTCTCATCATATTGACACATTAATATTACCAAAAATGTCTTCTTCAAAGCTCTGCTCTTCTCCCTCCTCTGCCTACCTCAGGCTTTTCTGCCTGAGCCTTTTCATTCAAGGGTTTTACTGGCCCTATTCTTGTGCATAGGGTAATTTGAAGATCAGAGTAATACCTATATACAAAGTTCCACATCCTTTAAGCACTGCAACATGCAAACATCACACAATTCAGCCTTACAGTTCAGTTACTTGACAGAGAAACTCAGTGGGCTGAATTACTAGGTGTGACATATTTTAGAATTATTGATTTAGGTAGTGAATTATACACCAAAAATAAATGTTCTGGTTTCTGTATTATTAACTGTGTTGGCATGAAATAATATCTACTAATTTTTAAATTTTGTTTTAGTTTACTTGAGCACAGAATTTTAGAAATGGAAGAAAGGCACAAAGAGGAGCTGGCCACTTTGAAGGAGGAAAAAGAGAACCTACAAAGCTTAGTCACACGACAAAGCTACATAATCCAGGAACTAGAGAAGCAGTTAAACAAGGCAACAAGCAATAACAGTGTGCTGCAGAAACAGCAGCTTGAATTGATGGATACAGTTCACACTCTGATCACCCTCTGCTCCAAGGAAGGAGGTAAGAAAGTGGTATTATAAGACATTAGAAGTACTAGGAAGTTTCTTGTTAACTAAATCCTGAATTTTTGGAAAAGCGAAGATGAATGGTCTTATTCCAAGGAAGAAAAATACATTATAATTGAAGACAAAAGAGCTGATGAGAACCCACAAATCAAGTAAAGTTCAGACAGTATTGAGGCTGACCCCTGTACCAACAGCCATAAAGGATTCTTTGAATTTAAGATCACTGTGTTTTTTTACCTTGACCATAGCAGATATAGGCCATAATTACATTACCTTTGCATTAGCAATACTGATTTGTTCCTCTGAGTATCTGTGTCCTCTTGCTGGAAGTAATCCAACCAACCATGGATATTAAATTTACAGATATCTGTACCTCATCTACTCTTGACTTCCTTTTCAATCAATGGAGAGACTAGGCTGCTAAACAAAGGAAAGTAATTCAGAGATTTTTACAGGTGTATGGGTTATAATATTAATGATTTTGCATATAGGTTTTTATGATGCTATAGGTAGACATCCAAAAGATTAATCTCTTCTTTTGAATTAGATTCTATTTATAATAAGGGATCATTTTTCTTTCTTCTGCCTTGCTGTGTTTTGTTTGTTTCTGGGTGCTCCAAACAAAAAAAGATAGAAATATTATCCTTTGAAAGAAGGGCTCAACAAAGACTATATAGGACAATTTTCCCCAAGTATGTCTTAGTAAACAGTTTTCTTACTGAAACAGACAAATTCAGATAGAATTTCAATTTTTCAATGCCAAAGACACTGCAGAATGTCTTGAGAAAGAAATTCCTTTCACCAGAACGGATCAAGGATGGAGACCACTGTGAAAAAATGGAAATGGTACACTAGGAAGAATA
>VZTR01006496.1:75471-89197 GCA_013400775.1 Chaetops frenatus | reverse complement strand
CTGGAAAGATAAAAGAGACACATTTTTTTTTTAAATATAGGTGGACCTAAATAGAAAAACCAGATCTCATTTTCAATGTCAGTTTTGGTACAGACCAGTTTTGGGATGGGGCCCACCTGTGAAACTTGGAATTGTTTATGAGCTCAGTTTCCAAAATACCACCCACCTCTCTCCCAGTGTGAGCAATTCTAGAGTTTCAGCTGCATGTAATCCCTCAAATAGACACTCTAATAGGTCACAAAGCCTGCAGAGAGTCAAGTAAATGCAGGGTACCATGGGGACTCACATGTCTCTATTTTGGCCTGTGTCTGTGGCTAAAAAATCTTGCCACATTGTATATTTTAGGCAGGGGCAAAAACCTTGGCAGCATCTGCCAGTAAATTTCTACAGATTTCTCAAATAGAAGCACCTTCAGACACAAGCCTTCCAGAGGAACTAGTTGTTAATTGTGGTGAATATTAAAATAACTATTTAAAGATTAAGTTATCTCCAAATTAAAATATAGATAAAAGTAGGAAGCTTTTACCTTTCCCCAAAAAAAGATGAGGAAATAAAAACATAGAAGTGAAGGCCTAATTAATCATCACAGAGATATTGCATGATTGTCTCCGAGACTGTAGAAGTGCTTCACCTGTAGCAGATAAGAGCTGGATAGAGATCAAATTATCCTTAGAAAATGTCAAAAAGGGTTTTTTGCTTATTATTTTCTTTAAACTGGTCATTTCTCATGCTACTTTGAGTATTATTTTTCTGAGCATTTATAAAGAACATTGCTGTCTGTCAAAAAAACACATCTGTTGCACAATATCGGGAAGTACCTTCTAAGCTGCCACATCAGAAAAATTATTTATGGAAAAGATATGTAGTGCTAAAGTATAGAGAAATATGAATATTACTCAAAAAACTTCTCAACCCCAAAACAAGGCATATATTACAAATTATGTTAAGCAATAGGTAATATAATCAAAGATGTGTATGCAAGTTCAAACCAATTAGTTCAGAAAGTATATTGGTCCCCTGGGAAATTATATTTCAAGCCAAATGTCACAAAAGGTGCCCAGTCAAAAATAAATTGTCTTTTATTGCAGTATAAGAAAATTTATTAGATTTCTATTATGTTAAAAATAATTTGCATATCTTTTGATAACTGGCCAGGTAGTCCTACCCACAGGATAAGGGAATGTAAAATTCAGTCAGAAAACATATTTAACCAAAATTTTATTTTTGTTTTCCTGTTATTTTTTTTTCCTTTGGTTGTCTTCAAGACTGCATAATGATATGCCTCGTTATGTACTTCAGAAAACTAATGGAAAAGAAGAGAAATTTTTGTTGTGAATGTCTGTATTTGTGACCTCCTAGTAAAACAGAAATGAAGAATTATCCTCCTCTTGAATGCTGACCAGATGCTAAGCTTAATTCTCAAAATAATAAATGTATATTCTAAGAGTTTACATCCCCAGAAGTGCCAGTTGAGTTCTTAATGTACATAACATGGTTAGTGGGTCTGGCATTTCAGAAAAGGTACAAGTCTTCTAGTTTATGGGTAGGAAAAGTAAATAATTGAATGGAATTAATGCTTTTTAGAGGCAAAGCAGTTAATTTATTTTTTTAAAAATTAAGCAGTAATCAATCTATTCCATTTCTTAGACAAAAGTTGTTGTGATGTAAAAATTTATTCTGAAGTGAAAAGAGTGATAATAGACTGAGAACTTCAAAGAAATGACCTGAAGGTTACACGCTCAGGGGAAACTCCATTGACAGAAGCAGAATTTCCTCAGCAGTGGTGCTGACCTTCTTCGTTAGACAGACTTCAAAGACAGGACTTACAATACAGGCTAGTATTGAAAAAAAAAATCAACAAAAAACAAAAACCAAAACCATAAAAACCTAAACCAAACCCTGAACCAAAGATCCTGGTGGGAACATAGGACAGAAGAAGAGAACAGTAGTTTTAAATAGTAGTATGTCAGCAGTGTTCAATAAGATAATTTTTTTTTACTGTATTGACTCAGCCATATATTGGAATACAATAATGAAGATATTTAAATCCATTCGATTTTAGCAGTGTAGAAGACCAAGGTTTTATGATACAGGTCTTGATCATTTTTGTTCTTTTCATGGAAAGAATAATATTGGTACTCATCGGAGACGTATTTTGAGGTGACAGCATGTTTTGTCTGATACAATTTTCCTATTAATATTTCATTCCTTAAGCCCATGCCTCACTTTTGTACCTCATTCTTGACATTATTCAGGTTTTTTTCAACATGATGAGACATAACTGATAAAGCAGAAACTTAGAGTGCATCACATCAGTAACTTCATTATTTTTCTTTTGAAACACAGGTTTGAATAAAATAAGATTTTGCTGGTTCACAGAAAATTCTGACCAGCTTTGGCTGAAAGCTGTAGGTTTCAGGTGGATCTGGATTGTGCTTGAAACGTGAGTTCATGAATGAAGTGACAGACGTTTTTTCCTTATACCAGCAATTGAATTTTAATTATCAATAAGTTCTAATATACTGCAGTGTAATAGCAAAGTATGATGCTTTTGATATATTAATTAATTTTTAAATTTTTTATTAGTTAAGAATAAATTAAAAACACCAGAACTGACAAATTTAGCATATCCGCACCAAAGCTTTAAACAAAATCCAGTTTAATGCATAGAAGTCATCTGGTGTTCCACACTTATTAACTTCCCTAAAGGTGTCAAAGCAGATAACTTCAGCTAAGGTTGACATTATGTGTTAGAGATTATGGAAAACATCATTTTTCTTAGTTTCTCACTACTGCCCCCCTCTTTTGAGATTTAATTTATATTTTGAAAGCTGGAGAAAAACTGAATCATTTTATTGCACTCAGTGTCAGGGAAGAGGGTTCCCCTCACTCTTACTGTAGCTGGATCCTGCTGAGCAAATGGACCCACTGACCTGGCAAGTGCTGCAGGGCTGCAGTCAGGGGCTGCTCTGACTTGGTGCAGTCATGAAGATGTTCAGTTAAACATCCACATCAGCACCAGCTTTTGTGTTTCTTGTTTTTTTCTGTTCAGGGGTTATACAATTCCTGTTTTTGATGAAGACTCTCTTTATTGATACACAATTTTCAGAGATGCTCAGAAAACTGTATTAGAGTTTTTTGGGGTCAGTCTGATCTGACACACCTGACGTTTTCAGGGTTTGGGTCTGGACTTGTTTTAGATAAACAAAGTCACTTCTGTCCAAGTGAGTTGTTTCATGATGAGGTGACTTACAACTACAAGTACTCTTTTTCTTCATAGTATCTGTTTAAAGATGATGATGTTAGTGCTGATATTTATATGATCACTACCTCCGTGTTTTTTTCCTAAAACTAAAAATATCTATTCCAAATCATTATGTTTTAAAAACAGAAATATTTTCATACCCTGCTTAGGCAAGAATACTTTAATTTCAAAGTTATGCTTTATAATAAGTGCAACAAATTATATTAGGTAGTAGCAACTACTTAGGCTGTAGTTTAATAGAGATCCAGTTCTGAAAGTAAATTTGAATATGCAGCATTTGAAATTTATATCAGTGGAAAAATACTTAAATTCTTCAAAACAGAATTGTGGATTCTGATATTTTATGCCTATTAACTTGCTGATGATCACAGCAGGAGATCAATATTTACTGATACTGAAAAATTAATATTGGAAGTGTATATAAATCCTCAATTGTTGATATTAAAATCAATTACCCACCCTCATTCCTACAGTATAGGTCAGTGCCAAATCCCTCTTCACTCAGTTTTGTGAAACTGGCATTATTTGCTCACACCAAAGATATTACAGAGAATATCAGCATATATAAACCAACTAACAGCACTGGTAGTGTCACCCAAATGGCTTGTTAGTAAAAAATTTCTTTGTATGCACACCATTGTTCAGATGGAGACATCAAATGTACGTTAGGGTGTCTGTGTGGAAGAATATAAATCAATTAAACAAATATAGACACTAGAAATATTAAACAATGCCAGCAACTTCATCTCGTTTTACAGTTACTGAAAGACTTCTTTAGTTCTCCTCTCAGTGAATAGCGAGTTACTCACAAAATTGCTGTCTCAAGCAGAAACTCTTAAGGAATTATATTGCAGCTGGATAATTAAGTGTCTTTATCTCTTCATAAATGGGCCATAAGGCATTCTATTGCAGCTCACTAATGAGGGCCATTTTATGGTAATCTTAAGTGATTTCTTTTAAATGCAGAGTGATTTGAAGTATTATTGTTCTTGCCAGTCACTAAGGCTGGATTTATTGGGAAACAAACTTGATAACTGTAGATAATTTATTAAGTATTAAATAATTATGCCCCGGAGAGGGTGAAAGCTCTCTACGTTAATGTCATTTTCCAAGACCAAATTAATTCCTGCAGCACTACAGGAGGGAAATTCTGTTTTAAATGATTTATTTAATCAGTAGTTGGATAGCTTGAGTGGTCTTGCTATGCAATTGTTTGCCTTTCTTACTGCAGACTCTTAGAGGCTGTGTGGGAGGGCAAAGTAATGTTCTATTAGCTGCTAAAACATTTCTGTAAATGTTAACCTGAGACATCTTATTGACTGCACCCTTTCTCTTTCCTCCCCATGTCAAAAGTACTGATCTTAAATTGTTCTGTGTAATGAAGCTTAGTGCTCTAAACAAATCTGGTACTGGACTAATGCCTAGGCTGGTAGAATCATTGTAGCCCTGCTAATTGCATTTCAGCATGGCCTGGTGGTTGCTCTGGATTGTACTAAAGCTGGGTTCACACACTTCTTTGGGCCTCCCACAAGCAGTGAGGGCGATGCATGTAGCCTTTAAGGGCTAGAGGCTGAGAGCAAAGGGACCATTTTTGCTTTTGTCATTGCTCCTTGGAAAAGAAATCCTTCCACTTCTCCATCCAGTCCTGTAGGGACTGTAGGGCCACGGGGTGAATCAAGAGCATTGAGCTGCTTCAGCAGAATAAACAACTTCTGTAACAAACAAAGAAACAAAACAACCAAGCAACCAAACCAAAACCCTAAGCTTGCCTCCCCGTTTTGCCCCTACAACAAACCCAAGCTCTCTCTGCCAGATGTCCTATTAGCTGATTCATCCTGCTGCTATGGAACCAGTCCACAGCCAACAGACACAGGCAGAGCAGCACTGCCCCTGTGAGTGACATCCTGTGACTGCACCACCTTTGGGGTCAGGGCTAAGTGCTCCCTCACACATTCAAAGTGTGCATGTGTGTTATATACACACCTATACTCTCATCAAGCCTGAACGTTTCAATGAAGGCCAGCATTTTCTGTTGTCATCATTCAGCAAATGAATGTGCCAAAGGAAAAAATTCTAGCGTTTTATTTTCTCTCTAAAACACCTTCTAAAACACCCATTAAAGTAAGCTCCCAGGGAGATCTTAAATGGAAGATGCAGGCGGTGTTACTTGCCAGTTAATGGCCCAAATTAAAAAATTATTTTAAAAATTGTTGCAAAGGAATATACAGTAAATCAGAAAAAACTTGTACCACATAATCCATGGGATGTTCAAATACTGTATAAGGTATTGGAACCCACATTTCACAAAAAAAAAAAAAAAAAAAAAAAAAAAAAAAAAAAAAAAAAAAAAAAAAAAAAAAAAAAAAAAAAAAAAAAAATCTATGAAGACAGATGACTGAGTATATGAAATACCATTAATCAAACAGATACTTCAGGTGGTGTAAAATATTGAGAATGCAGTAGAAATTGTAGGTGTAGGTGGCTTGTAGAGCATGGGTGCAGACTTACTGACACTTTCAGCTGAGAATGCAGTGTCACCAGCTGGAACACTCTCGTTAAAAGCTAACAATGGGAAATTGTCCTTCACATGGTATGTGTGTGGAGATCCTGGGTATGGGACAGTGAATGATTAAAATTGACATGTCTTCAAAAACATAACTGGAGAAATTAATGGAAGAGAATTCTTTCAAAATCTAGTAAAGATGCAGGTATTACATCTGACAGAGGAAGAGCTTATACTGTAAATTCCTGGATATGCTTTCCTGCACTTATTATTTTCTCCAATCGTCTGCTTTGAACATCTGTTCCTATTGAAGACTTTTTTCAGGCCAGGTGTTAGCCAAGCTCTTGCAAAATGTTAGGGCCCTCCTGGAGAGAAAAAAAAAAAAGGAAAAGAAAATAAGAAGAAAATAAGTAATTATGAGAGCATAAGAAAAAACAGAAGAGGATGGTTGAAAGATCAAGTTTAGTGAGAAAGCCCCATGACTTTTAGGGCCCTGATGCTGGAGATGGGACACTCTAGAAGCTGGAGCAGCAATGTAACCTGGTATATCTACTCTTATAACTTCATTGAGAATAATGGGGTTCATGACAATACAGTTTTATACACTAGAATCTGCAAATTTATAAGCTATAAATTTGATTATGAGCAATAGTTCCCAGAACAGAAATATTATATTCCAGTATATCAAAATGAACTTTCCAAGTTATCAATGGTGTGCTCTTTGTGTCAGAATCAGAACAATGTCACAAAGAAATATTAGCTTTAAAAGTATTTTAGTGAATGTGTATTTTGTTGAAAGTGCATGTCCAAACTCCAATCCTAAACTCCCTTTCACCTCCCTAGTAAACAAACACAAGTACACAAGTATGCAAAATGACATATCTGAGAAGATTTTTGGACTCCAAGACATACAGAAGCAGCTTTCATACTAATATCCCCCCATTTTTTTTAAAGAAGATTTTTAAGACATTTTTTTAAGAAGGTTTTTAAGAAGATTTTCAGACTTTATGGAGATGAAAATAAAACATAGAATCAATAAAGTTGATTCTAAACTAATTCAAATAAATTGACATTGAAGAAAGTTTTGAATCAGGGAGTAATAATTTGTCTTTATAACAATTAGAATTGGGTAGTAAATACATATATATTCACATTTAAAACTTTTAGCTGACTAGCTGAATTCACAAAAAGTTCCTGATATTTTATCAAGAACAACTATGTGCAATATTTCTTTATTTCATACATATCAGTGGTTTGTAGTTTTCTAATTATTTTTTGCATTGGTTATATTGAGTGACAGTGGTAGATTTAATAATCCAGAAACATTTGTTGGAAGAAAAACAGATAGTGTGTGATATGTACTTGAATGAACAACAGTCCAGAAAATGTGCTTTCAAGTCCTTTTTAAGAGGCACCCAAATGTGCTCTAGTGTAGCTATCATTTCAGTTTGCAGGGATAGCTACAGCTATCTGGAGAGCATATCTGAATTGAAACCAGCCTTCAGGTTTGTGCTTTTTCTTTTGGTTTGTGTAACATTTACAACACAAAGATGTCACGGGTTTGTTTTATTGCAGGCAGTATTGGGTATCACAGTCAGCTATAAGCTGCAGGTTAATATTTGTTCTGAAGTGGAGATTGGTATATGCAAGATGAGGACACTGAAATAGCAGACTACAGCTCTGGCAGTAAGTCAGCAAAAACTGCAAGTCTTCGCATAATTTTCCTCTTCAAAACAAAAAAAAACCTTCACCTTATTCTGTCAGATCTGTTTGTGGTTGCTGATGCTGAGTCAAGGAACATATAGGCATGTGTGGGCAGTGTTCCAGGCCTGCTGACTGGGGGCATTTGAGTGACATCCTTTGGATAACAAACATCCTTTGGATTAACAAACTGTTCCAGATTTGATTCCTCACAAGCCAGGCTCTATTTGCCATCATAACTAGAATTTTGTTGGTGCATAGCAGCTGCACCCAAATGGCTGGGAAAGAGGTCAGAGACACAGGGTCACCTAGAGAAATGCAGGATTCCCCACAATGTGTCTGGAACCAGGACAAGATCAAGGCAAAATTTATTTGCAGTCAGGATCTAGACAGAAACCATCATTTAGCATTCCTTGTATGACCCTGACTTGGAATGTAGCAGCTTTAGGTAAAAACCATCAATTTACAACTTTCTCCTTTTTGATTTTTTAGGAGATGCTCAACAGAGGACATAAATTTTTACCTCAGATGCTTTTGAGACTGCAGCTGAAGTTTAGGTCAATTATATATGCAATAAAAGATGGAGAAAGACATTTTCTTTCTGACTTCAAAAGCATGAATAATTTTTCTAAATGCCTTTTTGGTAGTACTCCTCTATAAGAAAATTAGATATGTGTAAATAGAACACTGAAAAAATGAAAATATAATAATTCACTCAGACAAGAAATCTCTGCATATCTGTCCAAATAAATCACTATCATGCAGGAAAACAAACAGCTGTTTTTCATTTGTTGTCAGTATCACTAAAGGACATAAGAGCCTAGTGATTAACTCAGTCTCAACTGATTTCACAAACATAGCAGTTCAGATCTCAAATAATTTAGGAAGTATGATTGTGATTTATTGATTCAGTCAACATAATGGAGTGCATTTTAACATTTTTTATTGCTTATAGACAAGCTGTGCTATTCACCAGATATCTGATGGAGACCTGAAAAGCAATGAGACAACTTAATTTTCTCAAAAACAACCAGTAATCTCAGCTTAAAAAAAAAAAAAAAAAGTAGATTATTTTGATTTTTTCCCTAGTTGAGATGAGATTAGATAGTTTTTATACAGCTAGGAAAAAAAGACAGATATTGTATGCTTTTAATTTCATATTCCTAAAGGAGAATACTAGATTGCTAAATATTTCAGAAGCTACTTATTCTTAGCGGTCAGTTGATATTTCTTTAAACCTGGGCAGAAAAGCACACATCTTCCATTTGTGATAGCTGTTAGGAAATAAACTAGTGATTTCATTTTACAACTGATAGCAGAAAAGTAGTCTCACTCTACACAGGGCACACATAACTATCAATCAGTTAAATTTCCCTAGCTATTGATTTGGAGAAGAAGCCCTATATATCTGAGCTCTCTCACTTGCAAGCAGAGGAAAACCATTCTAAGAAAACTGGAGGGGCTACAGCCCCAGGTGCTGACCCTGGCTGTCTGCTGAGGGTCCAGATCCTGTCAGCAGCTGCAGCAGCACAGCTGCTCAGCTGCCCTGCTGCTGCACAGCCCGAGGGTTAACAGAGACATCACTGATTTGGGTCCCTGTTCATCCCCAGGGCCTGGGCAGCTCTGGATGGACCTCCCTGTACTGCCTGGGCTCCAGTCGTTGGCCAGGGCACTGAGGGAAAGGAACAGCTTAAGGACTGATAACTGAGAGAAATAATTCCCTTCAAATAGGCAAAAACAGCACAGCCCAAGGAGAAAGTTATTGGGCCAAAAATTACCCAGGAGATTTTGGAAGTGCAGTGAAAAAAAAAAAATTATTTTTGTTGTTGGTTCTCCTTCTGTTCAGAAAAACAGTACTTTCCACACAGGCATCATTTCTTTAAGGGAGCATGACTTCCTCACCAGTTTCTTCATCCAGAGAAGGCAATCCAGAAATCCTCCAGGGTTCCAAATCTTGGCTAAGCATTCAGGTTTAAAAAATGATAATGTTATTTTGCTTGACACAGACTTATCTTTTTCTTCAGGTACATAAAACTCTGTCATAAGCTTTGTATTTGAAAACAGCTAAAGTTTGTGTAAAGTCAATATCTTGAAGCTGACAAAGGAATTGAATGGTTACATATTTGGTTTTAGAACTAATTTATTTGAACTTTCTTACTTTTAAATAAAATAACTTACACACCTACCATATGTGAGCCAATACATCATTCAGGGACTTTACTTAATGTATAAAGGATTCAAGGTCTATATACTGTTGTAGAAAAAAATAGTCTAGAGCTGTAGTACGTAGAAGTGGTTTGGAAACTGTATGGAATATTAAGTTAGAAAAACAACAGCAAACCTTAGAGAAAACATATTTTGTGCTAAAAGCACATTACCAGTAACATTCCTGAGTATTAATTTTCTGTCAAATTTGGGCTGTTCTTGCAAATTGCAGCGTGATGTATTAAGAAAAACTAAACTTTGTTTTTGTCATGCTTAATATACTGTGCTGCAATCTGTAACAGTACAGGTCCTTGTGAAGGAGCTGGGCTTTTCTTACAGTGAGAGCACCAACTCCTGAAAGAGGGGTGACAGGGACCCAAGGATAACCATCTTCTCCTGCCTACAGAGGAATAAAACCTCTGGTGCAAAAAACCCCGAAACGGGTATTGGATTTCTTAGTTTTTAGGAAATTGCACATTTGATCTCTGTGATCTCAGCTACTACAGCTGTCTGATTCTAAGAGGAAGGGTGGCCATATCTATGATATTTATCTCTCTTTTCCAACTTAATCTCTCACACAAACATCCCTTTTATTGTGTTTCTTTTAGTTTTTAAGCATGAGAAGATAATTTATTTCTTAGGATGATTCCTAGAGGTCCATCTCTTTAGAAAACTACTTTCAAAGCTATTTGCTCTGATATGAAAATCTTACCTTGTTTAAAATTTTAATGATATAAACATTTGAACATACTCATGATTTCTTTTGTCTAAGCTTCAGTTCCAAAGGACTCAAATTCAAATTTCCTTTATTGACTCAGTAGTTATTTCCAAGTGCTTTCCAATGTGTGTATAGCATTTAAGTAAGAGGTAAGATAATCTCACTACATACAGCTGATAAAATGTAAGTATTTTAAGACTGAAGGAAATTAGCACTGCCTATGCACCACTAAATATAATTTTTAGACAGGAAAGACTGATGTCTCTGGTTGAAATAACAGCATTAGAGAAATTCAGGCCAGAAAGAATGGGTGTATTCTAAAGCCCTCTGAAATCAATGAGAGGTTTTGCTTTAACTCCTCTAGGCTTTGGCTCCAGCCCCAAGTAATTATTCAGGTTGGAGTTTGGCCATAGATACTAACACAATCTGCTAATAGAAAGTACCATGAAGTCTTTAATTAACACGAATCACGAGGGCCTCAGTTCTTATCTAAAAAATGGCACTTCTGAGAGAGTGCACAGTTGATGTGCACCTTGCTAAGGACCTCCCTCCCTGCCATCTCACAGAGAAGTCTGTAATCTACAGCATTGCCAGCACTTTCTTTTCCAAACATGGCCAAGTTTCAAAGCCATTGATTTCCTAATCGAATTTCATATGCAAATATATAAATTAGGTTTTATTTTTGTTGATGGCATTGAATAAAAATAATAAACACTGAGAAAATGCATAGAAGAAAAGAAGAGATTTTTGTTTCTTAAAATAAAATTTAAAAATAATAATATAAAAGATATAAAAGGGAAAGAATAATATAATTTTTTGTGCAAAATACTTACCTAGAAAGCAGTACAGTCTTACAGTCAGGATTGGATTTATGTCTAATTTTTCACTTTCCTCCTTTCACAAATGACTGAGGTAAAATGTTTAACTTTTTTTTTCAATTTCCCCAGGGTGTTAATAGCAATTGCTCTGTCAGGGATTTTCCATCCTAAAATACTGCTTTGAGGTGTTCAAAGGGAAGATTATTTTTCCAACTGCAAACCCTTGGCATGATTCTCACTATCTATGGCCCATGTAGTCCCACATGCTGGGCAAGGCCATTGCCTTGTTGCACATCAGTGTCACCAAACACCAGTTTTGCAGCAGAGGCCACTTAACTGACAGTGAATAAGATGTAGTCCCTTTTGCACCTATAACTCACACTTTCAAGCCAAAAATGAGAAAGAGGTATCTGTCACCAGAGGATGAGTGTGTCTGGAAGACTTAAATACTGTATCCTTTTTGTTAGGATTAATGAAGGGCTGGCCCAGACCCTGCACATCACTTGAGGACATGTTTAACTTTAAGAATCTGAGTAGACGGATGGATTTCCATGGGAATACTTATGTGCTTAAGATATGTGTTGTTGGAATGAAATCATATCCTTCACTGTTGTGTGGGGTCATGCTACTTTTGTTTGTGAAAATGAAGAACACTCTCAGATGTTACTCCTTCTACAGGGAATGTCCTGGTTGTTCAAGACTGGGATTCTCAACAATTTGCACTCCTGATTTCTCAGCCCAGACTCATACATATATGGTCTCTCTGTAATATACAGGATCAAGATCTGCATTAGTCTTATAACATTAGTTGTTTCCCTGTGCTGAGCTAAAATGAATTCTATAAATATTGCCTCTAGACACGTGACTTAAGTAGCACTGTTTTTTCTTAGATTGTATTTAGAAACCTTTATGAATGTAGATATGAAAAAATTAAATTATTCTCTTCCAAAAAATAAATGTAAACAAGCAGCTGGCTTGCCCCAAGCTTGTATGCTGCTCTAAAGTCAGCTTCCTGAATGGCACAAGCTCTCTCCTTCCAGCATTGCTGTCTTAGGTGAGCATCTGTGTCAGATCACAATCCTGAACACGTTTTCCACCTTTGTGTGCCATCCTTAGGGCATTCTTTGGCAACCTCCCAGGTACAGCTTTAGTCGAGGGCAACACCTGCAGTGGCACAGACCTTTGCACTCAAAAGGAACATGCTGTTACTCCTCAGCAGACAGGATATTCTGTTTATCTATTTATATCATGACTTCTTCTGGTGTCTACTCTGCTATCTGTCCAAAAACTTTCTACTAGCTCTTCAAATGCATGAACTGTGCAAGAAAGACAGTACAATTATTACTGTGTATTTTTAAAAGGAATGTAGTGTGTAAAAGTGGACTCCCTAGATACAGAAATGCTTAAGACTGTTGTTGTAACTTATATTATCACGTTTTTTTGTTTTGCAGTTTTACTAAAGAATGCAAAAAAGGAAGAAGAAAAGCCATTCAGAGACTGTGCAGATGTATACCAATCTGGTTTCAACAAAAGTGGGGTCTACACTATTTATATTAACAATGTGTCAGATCCTAAAAAGGTAAAGACTGGGTTTATTTTCTTTTATGTTAATATGATATTGCTTTGAACTTAAAGGAGCATTTCGAGCCTTTATTGAAGTTATCATTCTACAAAATATTGTACTGGTATAAAAACCTTGTCTTATATTCAGTGTTTAAAAATACAATAGACTGAGGAAATGATTAACTGTATTATTTCAGACATTCTTCTTTCCCGCTGACAGAGAATCCTTCCTAAGTTCCAACATACACTCAATAGTTGACTCACTTCCTCCCACTTGGCAAGCTCAGTTGAATCAGACTATGGCTGCAAATAAACCTGCCGTAAAATTCAGAAGTGAATCTGTAAAGTGTGATAATGAGGAAGCTGATCTAGGGGATTATCTGGTAGCACGGGGAAAGAAATAGAAGAATTAGTATTTTCTAAAGGTAAGGATTTATAAAAAATCTTCTCTTGTAGGGGACAGGGAAAAGTGGTTTTGGCTGTAAAGAACACAACATGCTGAGTAGTAGCACTGCTTGAAATGAAGCATGTATGTGATGAAGCATGTATAATCCCATCCTTCTCAAAAAAGAGACTTGGGAGGGGGTGGTTTTTTTAATGCAAATGAAACATTAGTCCATAAAAGAGACTGGTTCTTTGGAAGGCTGCTGTTGCTAAGGTACCTGAGTCAGCTGAGGCAAGGAACATGAGAGGATAACTTAACCCAACTTATCCGTAGAGGAATGTTGGCTGTCCCCCTGACAGGGCACTGCTGGGAGCAGCCACCAAGAGTAAGGGCTGATTACCTGGGAGAGGCAAATGCAGCAATGGCCATAAAGTGGGCCAGACAGGAGGGAGGGAATCACTTCTGTCTGTTTCTTACTGCCGTGAAATGGTGACCCTGTGTCCTGGTTTGAAGGACAGGTGTCTGCTAAGGAAGGCAGGGGACCTCCCTTGGAATGAAAAAAAAAAAA
>VZTR01006496.1:59700-74964 GCA_013400775.1 Chaetops frenatus | reverse complement strand
GGTCCCTTAGCAACTGATGGGGGAAAAAATTCCACAGGTGAAGAGAAACAAAAGGGAGGAACACCCAAACCCCAACACCCTGCAAACAGAAAAAGACGGTAGAAAATATTTCCAATGTTATTGTTTATAGTAATATTGTGATCATACTAAGATATGCCAAACTTATTCCGAAGTGGAGTTTGGTATTACAAAAGGCCTTTGGAAGCCTGTAAACATCAAGATGTTGTAGTTTAGCAAGGAATTAGAGTTCATTAAACCATGACTAGAATTGGGGCGGGAGAGCTTTTTGGGCCAAGATCAACATAATTCTGGTGAATGTGAGTGGAAAAATAATTGACATGACATAAAATGCAGATATCCCTGAAAGCATTACTGAGCAGGACAAGAATAATAAAAAGAATTCTGTAGAAAATGCTTCACTCAAAAAAGAGATGTAGCATCTATGTCCAAATTGCATGTATCAATTGGCAATAATTTTTCTCAGCCTTACTGAAGTTCATAAACCATGCCCAGAAGCTGGACTGTAATTATAAATAATGGTTACCTGAAAGCACTGTGACACTGATGCTTCTAGTATATTTACCTCAAACCCACTTCACTGGCAGTATAAGGACAGTGGTACAATGGAAGCCACCCTGTGTTTGCACTGTATCCCTGTTTACAGACACTGCTATCAACTAACACAGATACCACAACTCAGCTTATATCATTGCATCATGTTTTCCTCGAGGCTTCCTCTTTTAGCAAGGAAAGGCAGGAGCATGTGTTTCTATGTGTTGAGGGCATTTCTGATACAGCCATTTAATAACACAGCAAGAGTTGGTCCCAGGCATGTTCATGTTAGTCAAGTGAGGAGTGTGATTTCTTTAACAGGTGGTTTTTTTTTAGACATTAAGGTCATTTAAACAAGCTGCAAGGTAGTGCTGTGCAGATAGCTGAGCTAACTCCAGCTGAGATAGCTACAAAATGGCATCAATGCAGCACTGTGCCAGCATTAATTAGCCCAGAGGTAGCACCATGCAGACAGTCAGATTGCTCTGCTGTCCTGATAGCTACTCCATGGAGACAGACTTTCTCGTTTAGAGCCAGCTTGGTTATCTGGGTTACCACAATGCAATGCACAGCTCTGACATGTCTTAAGAGGCCTAATATATTGTTATCTCCTGTATTACTCACAGCCACTGGTAACTATCTCATTCATAACAATTTTATACATCAGGTTACAAAATCTACCTTCATTTCATTTTATATTTTCTAAGGGATACTTACTAGAATCCTGATAGTCTGTGGAAAATGCCTTTGTCATATATGGAAATGTTACTCCCAGTTCTTGTATTTTGTTGGTTTCATATTCATATATTCATAAAAAAATTATCTTTCATGCTTACGGCTCCATACCATTTATATGCCTCATTTTTATAGGCTCACATATGCTTGAGACTGCAATTTTTGTTTCTTGTTCCTAGCTTCAACAGTTAATTAATATAGTTCATTACTGTTTAAGCCCTGCATCAAAAATAAGTCTTTAATATCTGTGTAAAGGATCTTAATAATATTCCATATTTTTTTATATAGAAAGAGAAAAATAATTAAACTATTAAGATAATTAATTGGCTTACTCTGACGTGCGTATGTGCAGTGCCTGATAATGTGGACAAATGATTATTGCGAGTGAAAGAAAAGGCAAGAAGAATCCCCTCAGTCCCCAGCAAAGCTGGGGTGAGCTACAGGGGAAGCAAGGCTTCTGATGAGCAAGGGAGCAGTGGCAGTGGGGTTGTCCCCATGTTGAAGCTGAAAGAGCCAAGTCACCTTTGGGAGCCAAAGTAGTCCAGGTGTGATTGGTCTGACTGCAAACAGGACCTCTGCATATCCCCTTGCATTGGTGTATTGGCTCACCCACTGTCTCCTCTAAAGCCCTCACCAACGTGACTTTCACCAGCCCCTGGATGCATTATACTGAAAATGTAATGTTATCCTCTGCTCTTGGGGTCTGTGTTTCTGCATCTTTATGGTTCTGCAAAAGCAACTGCTATATGGCTGTGGTCTTCACTCCTCCCCCTCTACTTTCTTCTGGTAGATTTCCCACTAAATTGCTGCTGGTGCTCTCTCTCTGAGCATATCTGGTGGAATTTTAACCCATTAACTGTGTGCTCTCTCTCTCTCTGTCCTGTGGAAACTGTCCTCCAGCGTGGTTGTCACCAGACTGTTTCTGCATAGCAGAGACACATGACCTGGATCTCAAAGGTCTGGTCTCCAGCTTGTTGCTCCATGCCAAGGTAGACTTGTGGGGTCTTAGTGTGCATGCAATTAAAATGCAACTTGTAGAAATTCCACATCTTCTATTTACTTTAAAATAGAGCTTATCTCTGAATGCTAGTTATGAAATTTTTAATAATTTAGTCTATAAAGCTAAAATAAGTAGAAATAATCCCATATTTGCCTTTTAAGAGCTTGAGATTTTTTACCCATGCATTTAAGGAAGAGCAAGGGTGCAATACTTTGGATGGTCTTTTATTCTAAGTCAGGTTATTTTGTTGATTATGAAATCAGAATCTATAATGCATACAAATTTAGTCACTTTTTTCATTCTTTTCTTTTGTAAAAGAGGTTTCAGTATCAGAACATGCTAAGTGGTGTTTAATGGTAGAGTGCCTTGATCTTTTCTGGATGGACAAGGCTAGAGCTATGCAAAGTAACATCTACAATCACCTTGGAACTCCCCTTAATATGGGCAAGTGTTTGTCTCTGCCACCATGGAAAGTGCCAGACCACACAATGGTGGCTAGTGAAAAATGTTCTGCTGGCAAATCTTTTTTCCACTGTGCAGTTTTCTCTTTCAATTTGATATATTATTCAGAAAACTTCAGTTATTTTATAGGTATTTCATTATATTGTACTAACAAAATCCCAATGTTTGCATGCATCTTTAAAATGAGCAGCCCTAATACAGTCAAGGATTTAATGCTTTAAAAATTGGCAGTGGATTCATGGGAGCTTGAAATGACTTATAAGGAAAGTAAATCCATCTTTTAGAAATTCTCACCGTAAATCAGACCAAAGACATTAAATCCTGTAGATAAATGTTTTGACTCGTAGTGGCTTCCCTGAAGAAGGAATAGGGCCAAACTATTTGTCTAGAAAATTGTGGGTTTTCATGTGGTTATCCTGAATCAAGTTCATGTTTGTCCTGGTATTCTGTTTCCTTCCTGCACTTTCACAGGGACTTCACTTGGCATGCCTGGTGCAAATTAGAACAAAAAACACTTGCATATTTTTACTATGACAATTCTTATGAGTAGGAGAAATTTAGAATGGCTTTTCCTGAGGGTAGAATATGGTCCTCTAGTCAACTGCAGGACAAATTTTTATTTAACTCTGTTGGATAGTAACCTCCAATTTGTCAAAGCAACATAAAGCTTTAAATTTCCAGCCAGTGCTTAATGGACTGACTCTTGCTTGTGTGAATGCCAAAAGCTAAACCTCTTCAACACTCTTATATACCGACAGCTTACTTAAAAGGCAGAATACGTATTTTAAAAGTACAGAGAAATTAAATTTAGGATAGTTGCAGTGTCAATATGGCATGGATGAGTACAGTGGAATGAAATCAGGAAAAATTGCTTGAATGAGTAGCCCTGAGAAACTTAGATCTTAAAATCAAACGACCTAAAAAAACAGGAATAAAAATTATTACCACTTGTCACATACCAAGAAAAGCAAATGCACAAGCAGTATTTAATTTTTTTTATTTATTTATCTTCTGTGTTTTTGGAAGGATAATGAAAAGGAGTGAAGTGAATGAAAGTTAATATCCATTTCTATCACATGGATTATTTTAAATTGGTGACAGATTTTACACAATATTCTAATATCAAGTTTCAGCAAAATTGTCAAATTGTTTCATTATCCTTCATACAGAGAATGTTTAGTATCTAGGTTATAGTTTTCTTAGTGCAATGGTGATGGGGTATGATCTTACATATTCAGTATAGATCTTAACTAATGATCTTGTCTCACAGGCCTCAGTTCTTGAGCCTGTTTCTACCTATGTTCTCTGTCAGGATAAGGCAGCTTGCTCTGAGGTCTCCTGTTCCCATTTTGGGTCGCTGCCTGGAACACTGTAGGTGGTGTTACAGTTCAAAGGGGAAGAGAATAACCTCATCTGTGCTACATTTCAGACTCCTACGATGAGTGTTTTCTGTGAGAACTCTCAAGATTCTCTCTGACACCAAACGACACTCTGCTAAAAGCTACAAGAAAGCAGCATTATCACTGCAAGAATTACTCTGGTTTGTTTAAGAGGAAGGGAGTGGTTTCAGGGGCACTGCAGAGAAAAAAGAAGAAAGCCTGGAGGGAATATGAAGGGGAAAGCTGAAGAAGCAGAGGGATGATGGGGAGATGTTCATGACTCATTGCTGGGAGAACTGCTCTAAACATAATGAGAGAACTGGTTGTAATCAAATGACTGAGGATGTCATTGAGAGAATAGGGCATGAGTACATAGGAGAGCACACTTCCTTAATATTGTTATTCACAAATATTGTTTACCCCCTAGGATGACAGGATTCCAATGCAAACTTGTTTTATTTTTGGGTGGGGGTTTCAACTTTTTTTTTTTTTTAATTTACTGTATAGGTCTATTGCAATATGGAAATTGCTGGAGGAGGGTGGACAGTTATACAGCACCGAGAAGATGGAAGCCTGGATTTTCAGAAAAGCTGGAAAGAATACAAAATGGTAAGGTGAAAAATGTGCAATAGCTGTACAGTTCATGCAAGTGTCAGATTTCAAATGCTGCTTCCTATTGGCCTAAATAATTTTTCCTATATTGATGTGGTATGGTCCTGCAGTCTTTTATGAACTACCTTTTGTCATGTCTGTTACTTTTGAAAATACTCAGTTAGTTGAGTATTATTTCCCATGATTTAGAGTTTGTTTCAGATCAGTTATTGAGATTAAAATGAGATGAGGCCAGAATGCTGTTGTCTGTCTCTCTGAAGTTTTGACTTGATTTGATGTTAATGGGTAATAGGCATATGATCATGTTTCCAAGGCATGAATGTTTTTAGCTGAGAGTAACTCATTCAGAATTTGGAGCACCTCAGATAGGAATAAAAATTTTTACTGGGGTTTATCCCAAGTCATACGGCACCTCTGCCAATCAAGTTAATGTACTGGAAATGTGGATGCTTCAAATAGGATTACAAGAAAATAAATAACTTATCAAATTAAAGATGACATGACTCCAAGAAGGCTATTTTCCCTTTGCCAACTTAAAAAAAAGTATTACTCCAACCTAAATAACTTTTCATTTTTTTCTCATTCTCTGCCTGATCAAACTTTCTGATGGAGCTCCTTTCTCTGAGTCCTTGAGTATTGGCTTGGATTTCAATGACATTTCTAGTGAAGTTTTCAGCTCTGCGCTATCAGTCAGGCAGAGGAAAATATTTTACAATTTTTAAAAAATACTAAGGAAAAGAGAATTTTAAATGTTTAAAAATAAAAGCAAGTTCAGTTCAGTAAAAATTTCTGTGGGAAAAAAGTTCTGTTGCAGAACTTATAATTTCAGAAATAAACACAATATTGTATTATTGAACCAAAACCCAATTTTGGATTCTATTGATGCTTTATTTTCAATATTTTTATATTGCTTGAAAATATAAATAATAATTTTGGTCAGAATCCTGCTCCCATGGCTAACTAAAGGATGCAATGTATTTTGTAACATATATTAACCAAAGGGATATTAAAATAACAAAAGCATTTTTTAATAGAGTTACAAAATTGGAAATTCCTTTTAGAGTTCATATTGTCTTAATTTGGCAGAAAACTTGAAAACTGCTTTTCTTGATTTTGATTTAGAAAGAAATAAAGTATAAAGCATCAAATTATTTGGGGGGGACAAAAATTGGAAGATTCTACCAGTTTTACTAGTGAGGAAATTAGAATTTGTATGTGCAACCTACCTATGGACTTTTTTGAATTTATATGTATCACATTAATAATTTTCTCAGTTTTTATCTCCTGAGATTTTCTTAGGCAATGTAATAAATACAGCCCTTTGTAAAGTTTTCCCACGTGGCCTTTTTTAACATACATCCCTTCACTTAGTCATTTCTCCTCCACTTTTCCTTTACAATAGTATGAATCTGTACAGGATTAGATTCTGTTGGTTTTTTCTAGTTCAACAAGTCTGAGTTAATTTTGCTTCTCTTTAGGAATGATATGGTATTCTAAGGGATCATATACTTCCACCAAATAAAAATGTTCCCTTTTGGTCTTTTATTGACAGTTTATCCTATATGTCATGAAACAAGATGAGATTCAGGCTTGCGCTGCTTCTATGAACCATTTCACCAAAGTAACAACCTTAGGCCACCTTCTGTGGTTATCATATAACACCAAGTGTTGAATGTAGAATGCTAGAGGCTGGATTCTGTGTATTACTGGGATGTCTGAAAGCATTTGAGCTTCAAGCCATTAATACCACTAAGTTAATTGTGGTTGTTCAGAGGGGATGTGTGGTGTCTGTTGGACCACAACCCCTCTCCTTCCTGACAAATCTACCTGGTGTTTTTCCAATGGAACCTGGGTAGTGTGGTGTGGGAACACAATGGCACTTAGGCTTGCTTGGAGCTGTTGAATTTAATGTGTGTCTTCTCAGCCCATAGCTCAGATAGAGCTTTCCAGTTATTTAAGATATTCTTCATGTGCTCGTATCTCATTGGAGTCCTAAAGCTAACAGAAATAATGTCATAATATAATAACATATAAGCCCTGTAAGTCTCTGGGGTTTCATTTGTTTTCAGTGCATTTAGTTCTTATTGGAAAGAAATATGGAAAACTGTTGAAGTTTTCAAGCTATAAGCAAGTACTGATTGCCAGCTTCTGAGCTGGACAGGAATTCAGGCCACCAACCTGCAGTACTGCTAAAGCCCTCACAAGTTATTGGTTTTTACATGGCTAGGAGGCCACTGCACATAAACTCTGACTCTAACCAGATCCTTACAGCAGCTTTCTTGGGAAGGGACACATGGAGCAGTCTCTGCAAAGGTGACAGCACTGCTGGGTTACAGGAGCCACCTGACAGCAATGAGGCACTCATTGTTTTTGATGCAGTTTCACACTGGTGCCTTCAGCTTACATGGAAACCCTTCAATTCTGTTCTAGACACCAAGACAGCAAAAAGGTTAAGTGACAGATAGGGTAGTCATAAATCTTTTGAGTAGGAAGTATACAACTCCATTCATACATAAATTGCCATAAATATAGCCACTGATAGTGCAGTAGAGGTACAAACTTTTCTTTCTGTTTGGTTTTTTTTGGTGGTGCTGGTTTTTTTTTGTTTGTTTGTTTTGTTTTTGTTTTTGTTTTTGTTTGTTTGGTTTGGTTTGGTTTGGTTTGGTTTGGTTTTTTTTGTTTTTGTTGGTTTCTTTGTTTGTTTTCTCTATTTTCACTTGCATTCAGTCTCCGCTCTGCAAAATAAAATAAGCCTTTCTTTGGTATCTAAAACAACAGCTAATGAGTGCATTAATATTTAGCATTAATGTTTTCTGCAGATTCACTGTTGCAGAATTGGTTATATATCTTCTTGCTTAGGGGTATATCTTCTTACCAGTATCCTTCAGTTTTCTTGTTAGTGCAATTTGAACCTTTGCTTCTAAGAACTAATTTCTGACTAATAAATCTCTTAGACCATTTGGGTTTTACATTCAATAGTAATTGGAATAAATTCAGAGAGAACCCTGTAAGTTCATCCTTCCATCCTTTCCTTATCATTATCTACTACATCTGTACTTTTTCATTTTGTAGTGGATTTTGTTATACTGTTTGTTGCTTATCATAAAAAATTGAAGCAGAACACCAAATGATTTCTTAAACAGCAGGTGAGATCACCCTGAAGCAAGTTTCAAGCATTTTTCATATTTCCTTGCCTGAGTAAATGTAAATGTAAAACACTATTAAGAGTTTTGATCTCTAGAGGGGAATATCACTTAAAAAACTATTTCTTGCCATCTGCAAACCCAAGATCCTTTAGAAGGGGGTTTTCCACAAGCTTACTGTCTAACACAGAGTTTCTGGCATTTATTAGGCAGTTATTAGCAATAATCACATCTGAGTAAATCATTAGCTCATGTGCTAACTTGGCTGTCGAGACTTCTTGATCATTTTCCAGTTTTCAGTTTTGGATGACTGCACCTTTCCCAGTGACTGTCTCCATTTTTGCCAAATTAGGTGATGGAGTATTGGATTCCCTATTCTCTAGCCTTTTAGCATGTCTAGTTTAATAATTCCCAAGAAATTCCCTGAATTTATTCTACACTTGATAGCCCAAGGTTTACCATGAGTTTCTTAGGGGGCCTTCTTAGGGGCCAAGTGTGTTGGGAGTTTCCTCAGACATTTAAAATTATTTTCTTGCTTTCTCTCATTAGAGAAAAACTCTCAATATGTATTTGAAATTGTGTGCCTTGGCCAGCTCATAGCAATCTTTTTCCTAGCCAGATTTTTTCCTGCATGTCAGTATTTAATTGTACTCTATGTCTTAATTGCTACTTTCCACTCTTGGATGAAAAAACCTATCACTCCTTTCAATCATTCATAATGTCATGAGCTAAATTAGAATCACTTGTACATGGTACACTCAAAGATTACTTTCTAAGCTTTATGGCAACCACTTCCTACCTTCCTGACTGGCAGTTGTTTTTGCTTTTGGTTTCTTTAAGGCAAGAATGACGTTCAGTGCTAAATTCCACATTCCTTTAATTTAATGTTCCTGATTAATATCCAAGAGTCCAACAACAGTTCAGTGCTTCAAACAAGTCTGCTGCCAATTGTTCCAGAAGTCAGCAGTAGCATTTGTGTGTGCTGGAAGACAACACCTACAAAACCACTTCCATTTCTGTTGCAGTTTCTTCTTTTTCTTTTCTCCTTAAAACTGTCAGGTCAAATTGATGGCGATCTCCATAGTGCCGATATGGTATGACACCAGAGCAGGATAATTTATGTTCTTCTATTGCTTAAATTCTTCACACACTGAGAGCTGACCACAGAGGTAGTCACCAGAACTTTCTAAGGAAGTATTTTTGGATGCAATTCTAGCAGGAATTTACATTGTATTATCTGGAATAGCTTGACTTTCCTCTGAGCTTCAGTAAACTTCAGCTATTATAACAAGTCTGGTGACCTCTATCTTCTTGCTTACTTAAAAGACAGCTGAACACATCTTTGGACTGTAAGTCTCTGATTTCCTTCCAGGCATGACGGTTTTTTCACTTTTTTATAGACTTTGTACTGTTCACCTCTGTGAGTAAGATCTGGTTTGGACACAGGTCCTACCTATTCCCTGGAAGACCTTTTTTGTGACAGTAAGGTTGCTGGTCACCTCATGTTTTCATCTCACTAGAGTTTGCAAGTCCTACTAGACTTAATTACATGTAAGAGCTACCATTCTAACAAAGACTTTATTTTTCTGTGCCTTTGTTCAGTTCATTCTGAAAACTTCTAGATGTTACTTACATTTAATTTTTATTTGCAAAGTGTTCAGCTCCTGTTTTAGAATTTGGCCTCCTAATTCGTTTTATGGTCTCCACCTGCTTTAAGCCTTTAAGCTTGAAAATTTTAACTTCTCTTGTGAAAGTTTCAGTTCCAGTTTCAAATTCTGTTATAATTCTCCCTGCCCATTTTTCTTGCCTTTAAACTCTGACATTTCTTTTTTTTCCATACTGCTTCAGTAGCAATGCTAACTTGCACATTTTCCTCATTCAAATGGTCTTCACCACCATTTATATTGTATTTATCTTGAACAAAGAGACAAAAACTCAAGATGATGTAGTTTCCTCTTGGAGAATGTACTGATGATGGATAATTCTCGGTTGTAGTTATATCCATTTACAAATAGTGTTCAGGTTATATTTTATCCCCAAACAACTACAGACAGAGCTCCAACCCCTTTCAAAAATTAGAACATTATGCTCATCACTTTCTTTTTCAAGTGAGACAATGACTGCATAAAAATGCATAAAGCACCTGTAAGAATTGTTTGTGTAATCTTATTGATTCTGGTTCTACTATTTAGTGCAAAATAATTTCAGATGTGGGTGGGTTTTTAAACAAAATTACATAAACCATATGGCTTGGCTGAGGAGAATGTTCTTGACAGAAAAAATTGGAACGTCCTTACTGTGGGAAAATTATTTTTTATTATTCTCATTTTTTTTAAAGCTAGATATTCTGAATATCCTTTTCCAGGATTATATTTAAGGTATGCTATGCATCATTACAGTCATGAAATCTTCACACTCCTTGCATTGATGGATGTATCCCTGTGTTCTTTAAAACAGGACTCAAATATCAAACAGCTCTGAAGGTGATAACACTGTGACTATTCCACATTGAATGAGTTTGTCAAAACCTCATTTTTTTTAATCCCCATTCATGCCAAAGTTTTCCCTAAAGTATAAAGAAAAGAAATTGTTGGGATCTAAAAAATGATTTCCACTGCTAGTATACAGTGGAGCCCCCAGGGTTCACAGGATATCAAGGACTGAAATGGCCATTGAAACCAGCTTCACTTAATTTCTCTTAAGGAGATTTAAGATGATGCTGCTGTTTTTCACAGGAATTAAAACACTCATCAGCTTTCCACTTAACTATTTATAAATTTATAGGAATTTAAAATTAGGAATACTTTATCACCATGTGAAAAATGTATACACACTTAGTAGACAGAGATTCCTCCCTACCAACAGACCTGTGATTTTATGACAGCAGATTTCTGCCACTGATTTTGGAATTAGCTATATTCAAGTAATCTATATTTAGGTCACAAACAGCAACACAAATGAGCAAAAGCTAAGGAAAAAAAATTTTCCATAATTGTACACATAGTCAGATAGGTAAACCTTAAAGTATGACTGCTGATTGATCTCTCATGGGCATAAATTTTCACTTTCACTGTTATTAAGCCCAAATTATTTGGTTAGGAAGGATTCTTCCAAGTACAGCTTATGCAGCTGCTTCTGATAGATAGCTAATTAGATTTCATAATACGAACTCACATTTTCCTTCCAAGGTAAGCTTTAGTGTTTCACTGTTTTGCAGAGGAGGACTGGGGACCCTCCTCCTATTTGACTCATTCCTTCTTTCTCAACTATTAGGTCATACCTGTAGTAGCACATTGAACAGGGTCACAGCCTGTGTGAACAGTGTTGTGACAAAAGATTCTCATCACTAAATTTTAGAGGAGTTTTCGTCTGACTCGAGTAACAAGCACAGATAATGCCCAAGCAGTGACAGGCAATGGACCATTCTAAAATGACAGCTGGCATAGGGCTACTTTGGTGTTAGCTCTGAAACAGTTTCACTCTTAGCACAGGAAATTTTTTGGTTTGCTTTTTTATGCTTAGCAGAGGAGTAAGGGCTATTCAGAGCACTCTTCACAGCTGCTTCTTCCCTGTGTCTTAGTGAAACACTTGTAGGAGAAAGAATTACTGGTTCAAAGAACTTGGGCATGCATTTTGAAGATAATCTTGGAACAGGAAAAGAATGCAAAAAGTTTTCAGGAAGGAGGAGAGCCTTCATGCAGCTATCTGTACAACATTTCTCCATCTAGCTGCTACCTCGAGATGAATCTCATAATTTATTCAGCAGACATGGCTTTGTGTTTTTCCCCTGCTAATAGCATGAAGCAGTTTATAAAGCACCTTGTAAAACCTGCATGGTCCCTTCTGCAAAACGAAGGATTTGAGAACAGGATGGACCTGTGAGAAAAGCAAAACCTAGAGAATGCATGACCTTGGAAAAGACAGAAGTTATATTTCTGTAGTGTAAACAAACCACAGAGGTTGGGAGTAGTGGTGGTTTTGAATTAATATGAATTAATAATGAATGACTTATAAGAGTGAGTTATGATTACAGGAGGATAAAAAAGGCACACTCAAGGCATGAATACTTTTGTAACATATAGCAACAAATGCATTACTTATGATAGTATGCTTCAAAGTCATAAGTTTCTTACATCTGAAAAAAAAAATCTGCAAGGGACTGGGATAGATGACATGGAAGTAATTTGTTTCTTTCACACATTTACCAAGTAAGTTGGATATAAGGAAGTGATTTTGGGTGACTGGAATGTGTGTTAAGATATTTTGTGAGTAATGCCTTTCACAGGGACCCACCCTTGTGTGATAAAGAATGGCATGTCATGCTGGTTTAATAAAAAGTCCATTCTAACTGCAAAAGTTACTCAGATAATTGTCACTTTCATCAGTGCTATAAAAAGAGACAGCATTTTCACTGCTTCTCCTGAGATCTAAATCCACTATGTCCAGTAGTGATAGACATGATATTGAAGTGGTGAGAGACTATATTTCATTTTATGAAAACACGCTCATGAAACTCTTCTGGTCCTGACCAAGGCTTAATCTACAGTGCAAGCTTCAACAGAATTATGTAAGGGAGCAAGAATGAAACAATATTTGTCTCAGAGAGGGTTGTATCACTATATTGGGCACCAGAGATGTTACTACAAAAGGAAGCATCCTCTTTATTTTGGAGAATATTTTTGGATGCGAAATTAAACACGATTTTGTGTTGGAGCACAGTTGTATTTTAAATGTGTTATATATCAACAGCACAGTGTTTCCTAAGCAAACATTATTGGATAGCATCAGTTTCAGGAGCTGTGTTGACACATGCATATATGCTTGTGCCTGCTTTGCCACCAGTGCTTCAATTTAAAGCATTAATTTATACTGATAAGTTTCATGTGGTATTCCAAAGACTGGTACTTGATAAATTTTATATAATGACACCAAGATTTAGCTTAATTAGGCTAACAGTCTCTAGCAGAGCATAATAAGAGAGATTAAAGTAATTAAAGAATTGTTCTGACCAAAAGATGAAAGTGCCATATTAGAAGAGCCAGGTGAGATTCTCTAAGGTTGCTTTTAAAATTTGTGAATTGAAAATACAGTATATAGTAGCAGAGAGGTCTTCCCAAATAGCAGTTGTGTGCTCTCATCGTTGAACAGCATTTCTCTTCAGGAATAAGCATCTCCTGTGTGATCTCCTCCATTTGGAATTTACTGGAGCAGCCCTTCACTTTGGGGTTCCTGTCAAATTAGAAGTATAACTTTTTGACTCTGATGCCAGTCAGCTTCTATACTTGTTCAACTGTTTAGACTACCAGCAGAGCCCAAGCATGAGATTCAAAAACAATCCATAAATTTGGTGATTGCTCTGTTTAGACAGATTATGGGGCTGAAACTCAAGTCCCTTCTCAAACTCACAAACTTTTGGTCTTTTTTTGTTGCATCTATGCTCCTAGTCATGCTCATCTTTGCTACTTGGGATTAATCAGTATATTTGGAGAAGACAGTTAAGTCCTACATCTGAAAAGCTTTTCATTTTGCCTGAAATGAACAAAAATACCTTTTTAGTTTTTTTCTTACATTTTGCGTATTTAACCCCAAAATCTACCGTTTCTTTGCAAATAATGGATCAGAAAATTATCTGAAGCCGAAAATTCATTTTTCTTACAGCAAAAAAAAAGTTTTCTTTTCTTTAATACATACTTGTCTCCCTGGGATGCTCTTACTAGGAGCCACACTAAGTGTCTGTACCTTCCTTGGATCCACTTGACCTAGAGTCAGAAAGGTGATTTGGGATAGAGGCTCTCAATGTAAGAAATAAGAAGTACTTTCTATAAGAAGTACTCTCCTGTTTTCAGTTACATAGTAAGGAAGTTATATTGGAATCCAGGCCTGAGGAGGATGTACTGGTTGTTTTTTTTGTAGGAAATGTATGTGGGCAACTGAGCCATTTTGGGCCCCTTCATTCTGTCACTGTGATTTTTATTCATTGGGAATTTTGCTGCTACTGATACTGTGTGCTTGAGAAGGAAAAAGTAAAAAATGAACATAATTTCTATATGTCTGCTAATATATTTAGTCTAGAATGAAGTGCAACAGCCTGAATTGCTGCAGAATATGAACAAGATTTCCAGATAGAATATACAGACATCTAGGTCTTTATTTAAACTGACAATAGCTTAGTTTCCTTTTTAGTCTTTTGAGAAGGTATCTCTGGTTCAATCTAAACATATTTTTAAAACTTACCAAAAAATATTTGCTCGTATTTCCAAGGAAAAAAAATCTGAATATTTAGAATTGTTTTCCAATTTTATTTTAAGTTAACATTAACTAGCACATATAATGTCTGAGGAAATTGAAGTAAATTTTATAAACCAAATCTTTATTTCAAGTAAGAGAATGAATAATACAATGTGATAGGAATGAAAACATACAGGCATACAAAAAAATTATACAAATATTTTTTAGAAATTATCGTCTTAAACAATATCCATTCCACATTCTCAGCTAAGGCAAAAGGAGCTGAATATACTTTATGGCTTCTGGGAAGTCACTGCTGCTGTAAAACACTGAATTATTATCTGCTTTATTCACTGAATTGTCTGACAGAAGATGAACCCATAGGATATATTCACTGTGTCTGGTTTCAATTTGTTTTGTCTATAAAAAGTCAAAGCTTCCTGTGAGCATTATCAGACAAAATAAATAAAGTAAGAGAGATAATTGTTTAATGAACTTGGAGCAGCATGATTCAGGCAGAATACCCTCACAGATTTCGCCAAAGCTAATAAAATTCTTTTGCACCCTACTTATTATTTTTGAATAAGTATCAACTTTGTAAATCCTTAGGGGCGCTTTTAAAATCAATATTGAATTCTGTTTCTTTGTACTTATGACTGCTTTAGTAGTTTGGACTCTGTTAATAACCATGCAATTGAAAGTGAGCAGATGTAGAACTGAGATGTCATCTAGAGTAAATATTATAGAATCATGTGCTTTTTTCTTTGATTCCTGGCTCTAAATACTTTAATCCATACAAAAGAAAAACACTTTTCATAGCAGTTGGGAATTATGTCAAAATTTACAGAATTTACAATATAGTTATATAGAACCAGAAAACACCTTTGCATCATCTGACTACATAAATCGGTTTACAATTGTCAGTAAGGTTCTGTATGGTGTTGTTTTTTTGCTCTGAAAACAAATTCTATCATGTTGACAAGAAAAATCTGCTCTAATTTAGTGTAAAATATTACTTTATTATTCCTCAATGGCAAAACCTGGATAAAAGGATTTACTCATTGTTTGTGATTTTTATGTCTTATTTCAGATCAACCTTTGCCAAAAGGTGATCTTAAAGCAATTTTCACCAGCAAAAATATATATATGGGGT
>VZTR01006496.1:37617-57589 GCA_013400775.1 Chaetops frenatus | reverse complement strand
GTTACTTATGTAAAGGAAAAAAAAAAAAAAAAGACTTATTCTAGGCATTTCTAATCCGAGTTTCAGTATTGTAGCTCCTGATAGTAGGATTCCATTCTTCATGACTAATGTGGTATATTTCCTCATAATTTTTTATATTTCTTTTTATATTTCTTTTGATCCCTGTTGCTGTAGCCTCATTTTCTCTGGTCAAGAGAGCAAGTCACTTAGTGATAGATTTTCAGCTCAGTGTAATAACATATGTGAAAAGGGAGAAGGAGGTGAAAATTTGAAGAGTAAAAATCATTACTTCAGCATAATTATATATGGTGNATGAGATAAGACATATAATTCAATAGACAACAGTTCAAAGGGAAGTCCTCTCAGCTTTCCTGTACTGGGAAAAAGGGAGAAAGAATTTCCTGATAACCTTCTCTTAAAGGCAGCTAATAATAATAATACTACTAATAATAAGTCTGTGAGTAAGAAACCATGCAAACTCCAAAAAAACCCTAATTTGGCTGATATCTGAACAACTATGCTCCACTTCTACTTGCTGGATTTCAGGGAGAAAAACTTCCTGGTAGGTAGTCTAAGCAGAGCATATTTTTCCTTACTCTGAGATGAGTGACAGTGACCAGTGGTGAAAGATGTCAGAGACAAACCACCAACTGCTCTGGTATAACTGCCAAAGCTACTAGAACAGTTAAGAGTGAAAAGAAGATGGAAAGCATCTAAGTCACAGACAGAAAACAGTGATAACTACAGAAGGGTGTGCCAGCTGTAGGCAGGGGTTGTACAGGTGAGGAACAAGTATTTTTGTATTTTAGGAACAAGGTATGAAGCCAGATATGAATGTGAATGTCATCAAAGCTGTAAGAAATCACAGAAACCATCATAATGGCAAAACCTCAGGAGCAGCTGCTCACACTGGAAGACAGATGTGTTCAAATTAGGGTACCACCAGTATTATCTACAACCAGTATTTACAGAGATTTCTACAGGAAATAGTGTACTGGAGAAAGAGCATATAATGAAAAAAACATGCAGGAAAGGAAAAGCCAACAAACAGTATCCTCCCACATTTCAGCCTGAGACTTCTCTGAGACTTGCCACAGACTACTGAATTTCAGTTCTTGCAGATGAAGCACTTTGTCCATGGGCACCTCTTTATGGTCTCTGAGCCAAAAGGCAGACATGCTTATTCAATATACAAGTTAGTGTACTCAGTTCAACATACCCAAACATGGCATGTCTTCTCAGCCTCTGCTATCAGTGAGTCCCAAATATGTGCTCAGGTGGGGTAGTGTAAACAAAAATGAATCCTGAATAAAATGCTTTCTAATGTAATTCTCTCTAGGAACAACAAAAAATTTCCTCAATTTTTATTTTTTTGGACCACTCAAACGTTTAGGCTTCTAGATTTTTTAAATTCATTTTCTTTAGAAGTTTGCAGCTGATATACCTATGCATTGCCTGAGTGAGTACTACCTGTGCTACCACACTGCCTCTGGGGAGGCAGGATTTCATCCTACAGAGACACTAGTCAGGGCTGGAGCCACAGCAATACAATAAAGAAAAAAAGAGAGAGAGCTCTACTTTCAATGTTGTCATCTCATGTTAGGAGTGACTGAAACATTATATAGAGAAGATTGATGACTTGCCAGTGTGTCCCACAGACACATTTCTCATTATCTAACCTTTAGTCCCAAGGAACTCTCTTGATTTCAACCCCTTTAAAAAATATGGGCTTTCAGGAAATAATCCAGTCTTTCATTTAATTGGACTAGGAAATTTTCACAGGACCTTCTAGTACACCACTGCAAGCAAATCAGGAGATTTCTGGTTCTCAGTTTTGCTATCTTAAGAAATATGAATAAGCCCAGTCATGTTGGAGTAGTTCTTCTCAAGTAAATATTATGGTTTAAAATAATTTTTACTGTTTAAAGAGAAAAAAAAATGTAAAAATTGAGTGAAGAGTTCTCAGGTATGAACTGATAGTTTAAAAACAACAATTATTCTAATATATAGTAAATAAGTTAATGGCATTAAATAAAACCTTAAATTTAATGTAGTAAAATATTCACTATAATTTAACAATTTAAACAACTTTAAAACCTGGAAGATTTGTAAAAACGTGTCTCTAGGAATTGGTTTTGAAAATTAATTATACTTTTTCTTTCATTATTATTTTTCCATGTTTGAAAATGATATAGTTTGCTTAATTGAAAATAAGACCATCTGAGTATATGAAATGTGAGGAGAGCCAGGTAACTAGGAGGGGAGCTAGATAAAAAAGTTTAACACCATATGAAATGCATTATAAAATATGACTATGTCCAGTATTCCCACTGAGTGACATGCAAACACAGCATCGTGCTATTAATATCATGGAACCTGTAAAATGATTTCCATCTGATAACCTCAGCTGCCCTTTCAAACACCAGTTGAACTGCATGACATTTCCACATCATACATATTAGTAGAATCATTTTAGAGACAGTCAAACTGGAGCAAAGAAAGCCATGACCAGTAATTAGAATGTACAGGTAAAATATAATGATGGTTTTATTATTGTATAAAGGCTCTACCAATTACAATAATTACATCTAGTTATTTTGCCAATTTTTTCTAGGGTTTTGGTAGCCCATCAGGTGAACATTGGCTGGGAAATGAATTTATCTTTGCAATAACAAGTCAGAGGCAATATTCTCTAAGAATTGAATTAATGGACTGGGAAGGAAACCGGGCATATTCACAATATGACAGATTTCACATAGGAAATGAAAAACAGAATTACAGGTAAGAATCTATTGAAATTCTTTTGGCTCTGCTGAGTGATAAATATTGTTCATTGTTCACTTGTCAAGTATGAGAAAGGGCAATAATATGATGCTGATTTTCATCAAAAGTGGATAAAGATTTAAAAAATAAAACAGAAATCAGATTTCTCTGTGATGTAAGGATAGAGTAAAAGTAACATATCTGAGAACAAGGGATCTATTACTCATGTTGTCTGGTAGAACTGCTAAAAATTGTATAACTTTTATATTCAGAACGCAAAAGTGATTGAATAGAAAAATGATTTGGATTCTTCATTAAAACCTGAAGGATATCTACCTCAGAAGAAGAAGACTGAAACAATGGACATTGGAATAAAAGACCAAAAATGCTGTTATACCATCTGATCATTCCAAACTAAACATTTAGTGTAAATGAAGAAGAAAAACAGAATGCTAGAACTTATTTTGAGGAAATTAAACACACACACTTCTCTCAGTAATATTTTTCTCCCATACCTTGTTTTAAGATNAGAAACAACTTGAAGATACAAGAAATGTGGATAACCCAAGTAGTCATTTGTATAATTTTTTAATCATTGCTTTGTCTGGGCAGACAGTAAAATACTAGAAAAAGAAAAAATACCCAATTATTTATTATGACACATCTGTTTAGTGTAAGACTGGGTAGAGAAACAGGTATATTGTAAACTCAAACATTTAAGGCACATGAAAATAGGCTGGTATTCACATCTTTCAATTTAAGTAACACGATTCTCAAAAATGCTGATTGCCTTCCTCCCCCTGGGTCCCCAGGGAAATGGAGGTGAGAGCAATTTTCTCTTTCTTCTGGCGGGGCTGTGCCCAGGTGGGACACAGAGTAGAGCCCCTGCCCCTCTGGGGTTTGTCAGGGGCAGCACTGAATGGTGCACAAGTGCAGAGGATAAATTTAGGAGCAATCAGCACGAGTTCAGCTCCTGCATAAGGCAAGGGCTGTCCCTCTGCACAGGAAGGATAGCTCTGTCCCCTCTGTCCCCTCCAGCAGTGCTGTGCCTGGCACTGCCCATGGAAACCCAAATCAGGAAAGGGGGAGTGCCTATTCCAAGGCAGTTTTAGGGAAAGAATAAATATAAGTAAAATTTCTCAAAAGAGAGGCTAGAAAGATTTATACAAAACATAAAAAAGAGCAGTGTAAAAGTAAGTGATGTGGGGGTCTTAAAAATTAGTAGAAGATATTCAAAAGGAAAAGATAGGACAAATCCTTGTCAAATGAGGAAAAATGTTGAAGGACAGTAACACATAGCTGAAAAATTTATGATGAATCAGAGGAAAGGACAGGAATATTACTCAGGGAATTAATTAAAATGATTGAATTTGTTAACAAAAACAGGGTCTTTTGTGCTCATCTTTACTTTGAACTAAGGACAAATGTATTATTAAGGAATTGGAAGGCTGTTGAAAATTTAACATGTTAAAGCTCATCTTTAGAGAGGATTTCTTTTCAGGACTCCTCTGTGTTCATTCATGGCAAAATAGCAAGAGAATGTCTTGTTTTGTTTCAAAGTGCTGAGTAAGGAAGAGAAGGGAAGGGAAAAGGGAACCCACTTTCATTATAAAAATTGGGGATCTTTTGCAATATAAATCATATTTTCTGAAAACTGAAAAATCTGTGAAAATTGATCCATGTAAATTTTATCGCTGATCAAGAAAACCAAAAGAGATGACATTCAAACCTGTAGAAATTAAATCAGAGGGAGTATACAGGCCCCAAAGATTATAATGCTGAGTAACAGGCATAAATTCTGCTACCCATGTCCAAGTCACTTTTCCACGAAAATCAAAGGTAATTTGACTGGAGGATATTGACTGCAGTTTTAGTTCCTGTCCTATTCCATAGTATTAATGAAGGCCAGAATGAGATCTACTCACACTCTATGGCTTCCTTATGGTGCAACTGAAACTCCTCTGTTGAGGAAATGGGGAATCAGTGTCATTCATGCTTTTCTGAAATAAGCAAAGAGGAAAACATAAGGAAGTAAAAAAGTCCATCTCTGTTGGCCCTTTGGGTTTCACATCAATTCCTCTATTATTTTTACTCAAGTATATTTGAATATTTAAAGAAAATAGCTGAGTAATATGGTGACAGTTATGGAAATAGTAATGTGTAAGCCAAATGCAAGTCTTAACTGTTTTTCGTGCTTGAAAAATGCACTAGTGCCTAGTCCAGACAAATATATGCCCAACAGATATTTTGCAAACCAAAATCATGTTGGGCTACTTTATAAAGTTTTACAGGAATGCATCCTATGACATAAAAACTCTTTATTTTGCTTGCCAATATCACTATCTGTGATAGAAGCAATTCCAGAAGGCTGGCTGAATAAAAACCTAATGATTGAGTACTGAACACTTGGCCACCCTTCAGAGAATGTTGTTTTCCCTTTATCTGAGGAGCTGCCATTAAGGATTTAAATTATTCTTCTGAAGCTGAAAACCACAATTCCCAAACTCTTGCTCCCAGTGCCTTTCCTTCTCAACTTTCGGGCATTTGCCATGTTTGCTTTCAATACCTCAAACACAGAACAGCACACCTTTTCAGAACTTTAGTTACTGACATTTAAAATAATTTTGCCAAACAAAACAGATGTTGTCTTATTTTGGAAGCTCATTTCTTATAGTGACCCACATTAAATGTTGTTTCTGTTAGCAAAAGTAGGTAATTTTAGACTGGCTAGATTCACCTTAGTTTCAAAAAACTTAAGTTCAATAAGTAATAGTAACCAGCAAAAAGACAAGTTTCTAAGCTTGTCTGGGAAGTGGATCAAGAAAATCTGAAATAGGAAACGGGCACTGAAATGAAAAAAAAAGCTCAAAAATTGGAACATCTTTAATTTTGCTGTGGCACTACCTTGTACATTCGGAAGACATGAAAAAATAATAAGGTTCCAGGTCTTATGCTGAAATACAAAAGGAGAAGAGAAGAGAAGAGAAGAGAAGAGAAGAGAAGAGAAGAGAAGAGAAGAGAAGAGAAGAGAAGAGAAGAGAAGAGAAGAGAAGAGAAGAGAAGAGAAGAGAAGAGAAGAGAAGAGAAGAGAAGAGAAGAGAAAGAAAAGTAAAACCATGAAGTGATAAAATTTACTTGAGAAAATATCAAACATTATTTTCATGTTGTTCTTCCAAAATCCAGCCTCAACCTTACGCAAAGTTCAGTTCAGTCTGCATAACTCCCAGTTGGTGATTTCAGAAGGGTTCTGTTTTCCCTCTATGCTTTTTGTGTTCTCTTTACTACTTTTTATTAGTCTAAAGAATCTATTATTAAAAAGAGTAATGCAGAACACATGTAAGTTCAAATATACCTGTTTCTCTTTCAAAATGAGACAGCTCCAAGAGGTTTTCTGGGAAATCAGAATAAAATCTATTTATCCCAGATGATGTTTGGGAAGAAGGTTGAGATGAGAAGGTGGTTACTGAAGAAGTAAATGTATAATGATAAATGATAACTGAGACAGAAAATCAAATGTTGTATCACATGTGAAATCTTTAATAACAGTATCTAAGTGATTTATTCCTTCTAGAACATCTTTAGGTTTCTTATCTACACAAGATGATTACACAGAGACAATCTGTAAATATGACGAAAATATCTCTGTCAGACTGTGCAACTTACACTGTGGCAAGTAAAATCTCCATGGAGTAAGAGCCAGATCTTGCAGATCTCTCATTTAGTGCAGTGTTTCTTAATGTAATTAAGAATTATTTATAGAACTATAAAAACACGAGTTGAAAGAGAATCCTAAAAGACACATGACCTCTCCTCTTTTCATGTGTAGACTCTGCCTAGCCCACTCGACATTGTTTGATGTTCTTAGGAGCTGTACAGCTATGATACACTGCTGCTCTGACCCATGTCCTCAGATCCTCCAAAACTGAACAGGAAAAGTAACCATGTGCTGGGATTTCAGGCACCACAAGTCATAATCCTACATGTTAGTTTATGGAAAAGGATATATTGATGCTGAATTTTCAACAGCAGTAATTTCAGCCTGCAGATAAATCTGTTTTTGCCATTCATGATACAGGAGAAGCACTTCTAAGCAAAGCAAGGGATGAAGAATGGGGGAATTACACTTTTTAATTGGCTGAGTTATTTTTACTTCAGAACCATTAGAGAGGTTTAATAGTCACTCACCTCCCTATGACAATAAACTCTGGTATTTAATCATACTTTTAGTTAGAAAAGTTTGCTATTGCTGCAATTATTCACTAACTTTGGTCCTATCCATGGAGAAATATGATTAAATGATCAGATAGTGCTGCTCAGATGGGCAAGACTTTGGGATTGATGTAGGCATATGTGAAAACTGATGATGGACAGAGAACATCCTAACTTCTGTCAGTCAGTCATGGACTTAAGGTGGTGGCTGGCCTTTGGTAGTTAAAATTAAGACACTTTATATTGGAACAAGTATGAGAAAGTGATTACAGAATGTCATGAGAAAGAGAGCATAGATCCATTAGTAGTGGAACACAAGAGACCCATTGACAGGGCAATAATGTCATTTAGGGAAGTTAGTTATGTGGGTCCTCAGAGACAAAAAAGTTGATGAAATTTGTTGCAAACAGGGGAGGTAGTCATTAAACACTCTGGTAGCAGAGAGTTTTCATTTCAATGATTAGAGTATTGGACTTTTACCTCCTGTTTGATTAAAATTTTGTATATTTAGTTTCAGCAGTAGTAGTATTTCAATCTGTTTTCTTAGACAAATCAGGTAGGTAGTCTGTTGCCAGAAGCCTTGATGTAATGTCCATCTCAGATTTTTTGTTCAAGGTGGAGGTTATTTATTTGATCGTCGTTGTTGAACTAATGATGAAATTTCTTGCAGAAAATCTCACTTACCTTTCTGTAGAGAAAAACATATTTATCTGTACAGTCTTTTAAATTGTACTGCTGAAAATTCTATGATAGTAAAATAAGTATTATTTGAGGGTACAATTTTTCTGGGGACAGACAGTTTTATGTATTTTTAGTTAAAAAACATACCCACATGGAACTGCTGTTCCAGAAGCAGGACACAAATAGGCCACTGTCACTTCCTTGGTGTACAACATTTCATTTTTAAATATTGGTGTGGTTCTTTCTTATTACCCAGGCTTTTCAGTGATGCATTTGTCTGAGTAACATTTCTTCTTGTGTCACTTGAGTTTTTTAGGTAAAATAGTCTGTCTTGCAAGTTTTTTGAGCCATTGGCTTATCTTCTGCTGTGTGACTTGTATCCCAGTAAACTTTCAAAGGGTCTATTCAGTCTTTTCTCAAATGGGGAAGGAAAAATACAGTGGAAGACATATAGGAAATTTGTAGCAAAGTGAAAAAAACCCCACAGATCCTCTTGGTACCCAGTTCTGTGCCCAGACCCCAGTACTTTTCTTGCCAAATATGAAAAATACAGAATAGCTTAAAAAATAGTCATGGTACAAAAATGTAAAATCCTGTACTAATTCAGTTTTCTTTGGGAGCTTGAAATTCAATTTGCAGGTCTACTTCAGAGTAAATAGCCATGTAAAATCCTATTAACTGACAGAATGGTATCTATGGTATGCATAATTTCTATGATTTGAAAATATTTTCAGCAAGCAGTAGTATAAAATCAGTAATATGGAAAAAAAAGATTTAACACCTTTATGTATATATAAATATCTGACTTAAATAATTTTCTTTTATTTAATAGTACTGTCAGTCCAATAATATGCCATGAAGTCTAAATACTGGAGGTGCAAGGATTCAATCCAATGCCCATGAACTAGAGGTCTAGTTCATGAATGAACCATTTCAGTGTTCCTATAACATATCAGTGATTAAAACTCACTGGCAGTTCATGCAGTATCTCCAAATGTAAGCAGAAATTAAATATAAAAATTTTTCTGACTGAAAGTTGATGTAAATATACTCATTGAATTTATGAATTAAAAAAATATTAACTTAATCCACATAAATCCCAATATACACTATCCATCCACAGCTAATCATTTCCCACTTCTAACTACATTAAAGTAATTTGTAGTTCAACATACAATAGCTATGATTATCATGAAGCAGGAACAGAGGTTTTCTTCTTCTTTGTCATGGAATCTAATGAGAATGCAGTGAGACATGCTGGCTGCACTGCAGAGCAGCTCAAGTCTTAAGCAGGTGAGCCAGGGTCTCCTGAAGTAATAGAAGCCAAGAAATAAATAGCAGTGAAATACCTCAAGAGAATCAAGAGTTCTTCCTCTAAGAAGGTGGCACAGCTGACAGCCCAGTGCACACAGCATGGGCAACAGACAGGAGTTGGAAGCCACCATGCCACTAGAAAACAAAGACCTACTTGCCACTAGTGACACTTGGTGGGATGAATCCCCTGACTAGAGTGTGGCTGCCAGTGACCACAGGCTATTCAGGAGGGACAGGCAAGGAAAGAGGGGTGGAGGCATTGCCCTCTACATCCATAAATGGATTTCTTCACTGGGAAGAATTGTTTCTGAAGAACAGCCACAAACAGGTTGAAAGCTTACAGGTAAGAACTGGAGACTGAGATGACAAAGGGAGCCGGGTTGGTGGTGTCTGCTCCAGGCTGCTTGATCAAAGAGAGTCCACTGACAAAGCCTTCTTGCTCTAGCTATGGGAAGCATTGCACTTACAGGAGCTTTTCCTGCTGGGAGACTGTGTCAGTCCAACACCTGCTGAGAAATTATCATAGTGAGCTGTAGGCAATCCAGGAGACTCCTGGAGTGCATGGAGGATAACTTCTTAAGCCGGGTAATTGGCAACCCTACCAGAGAGGATGGGTACTGGATCTCATGGTTACCAACAAAAGTGAGCTAGCTAATCACTGACATCAGAATTAGAAGCAGCCTGCACTTCAGTGGTCACAGAATCACTGAATCCTAGAATGGTTTGGGTTGAAAGAGACCTTAAAGATCACCCAGTTCCAACCCCCTGCCAAAGACAGGGACACCTCCCACTAGACCGGTTTGATCATGCATTGGTGAAATTTGCAGCCCTGAGGGGTATAGGTCAGGCAAAAAGTAAAGTCAGGACCCTGAATTTCAGGAAAGCAAACTTCCAGACGAGGAATTAATTAATAGGAACCCCTGGGAATGTGTCCTCAGGGACAACAGAGCAGAACAGAATGATAGATCTTTCAGGACACTTTCCATAATGTTCAAGATCTAGCAATGCACATGTGTAAGAAATCAGTAAAGAAAGGCAAGATAGCACCATGGCCGAGTTAAGACATTCTGGTTAAATTAAAGGGCAAGAAGGAAATGCACAGGTAGTGGATGACATCCAGGTATCCTGGAAAAATGTAGGTACACTGCCTGGTTATGTAGGGATGAAATTAGGAAAGCAAAGATATAGCTGGAACTGAACATGGCAAGGGATGCAAAGAATAATAAGAAGGGCTTCTGCAGGTGTGTCAGCAAGAGAAAGTCAAATAAGGTATAGTCTCCTCCATGAGCAAGACTGACAAAATTGGTAACAACAGATGAGGAGAAGGCTGAGGTATTCAACAAATTTTTTAGACTCAGTCTTCACTACAATGTCTGTTCCCACAGCTCTTGGGCAGATGGACCACAAAGTGGAGACTGGGGAATCAAAGTCCTTCCCACTGTAAGAAAAGATCAGGTTTTTGACCATCTAAACATACATAACTCTATGGGACCTGAAAAGATGCATGCCAGAGTCCTGAGAGGGAATGGGCTGATGGAGTTGCCAAGCCACTCTGTGGTATTTGAAAAGTCATGGCTGTGAGGTGAAGATCCTCATCTGGAAAAAGGGAAACATTATACCTAATTTTAAAAAGGGTAGAAAGAAGAATCCTGAGAACTACTGACCTGTCAGCTTCACCTCTGTGCCTGGAAGGCCATGCAACAGATCCTCCTAGAAGCTGTGCTAAGACACATGGAGGACAGGGAGATGATTAAAAACAGTCAGCACAGCTTCACTAAGGGCAAGCCTTGCCTGGCCAAACCAGTGGCCTGCTATGATGGAATGACTGCATCAGTGGACAAGAGAAGGGCTGCAGATGTTATCTACCTAGATTTCTGTTAGGCCTTTAACATCCTTGTGGAGCTGGTGCCCCACAACTTCCTTCTCTCTAAATTGGAAATAATATATTTGATGGGTGTATTTGAATGTTCAGTTGATGGGGAATCAGTTGGATGGTCACATTCAGAGGGTAGTGGTCCCTCAGGGGTCCATAATGGACCCAGAATTGTTTAATACCTTCATTTATGACACGGACACTGGCATCAAGCAAAGCCTCAGCAAGTTTGCAGACAGCACCAAGCTGAGTGCTGCAGCTAACACAACTAAAGGATGAGATGCCATCCAGAGGGACCTAAAGAAGTTTGAGATGTGGTCCCATGAGAATTCCATGAGTTTTAACATCATCAAGTGCAATGTGCTGGACCTGGATCAGGGCAACACCCAGTATCAACACAGGCTAGGGCATGAACAGACTGGAGCAGCCCTGCTGAGAAGGCCTTAGGGGTGCTGGTGGGTGAGGCTTACTATCTAGTGAAGAATCTGGCACTCACAGCCCAGAAAGCCAAACCTGTCCTGGGCAGCATCAAAAGCAGCATGGGCAGCAGAGCCAGCGAGGGGATCCTGCTCCTCTGCTCTGCTCTGCTGAGACCTCACCTGGTGTGCTGCATCCAGCTCTGGAGCACAGGACATGGACCCTTTGGAGCAGGCCCGGAGGAGGGCTGTGGAAAACATCACAGGCCTGAAACACCTCTCCTGTGAAAAAAGTCTGAGAGAGCTGGGGTTGTTCAGCTTGGAGAAGAGCAGGCTCCAGGGAAACCTTAGAGAAGTTTTTCAGTACTTAAAAGTGGCTCATAAGAAAGTTTGGGACGGCATTTTTATAGGGCATGTTGATATAAGACGAGGGACAATGGTTTTAAACTGAAAGAGGATAAATTTAGACTAGGCATAAGGAAGAAATATTTTGCAAAGAGGTGGCGAAATACTGGAACAGGTTCCTCAAATTAGTGCTAAGTGCCCCATCTCTGGAAAAATTCAGGGTCTGGTGGGACAGAGCTCTGAGAAACCTGGTTAAGTTGAAGATGTTCCTGCTCACTGGGGTGGAAGCTTTGACTAGATAACCTTCAAATTTCCTTCCAACCCAAACTGTTTTATGAATCTATGATTTTATTATATTATTTACTAAATACTGTAAAGGATTTATATATGCAAAGTCAGCTCAGAAATCATACATTTTATTAGACATTATCTGTTTAAATATGTTTTCTTTTGGTCATAATTAATCCTAGAACTCCTTAATGAACCAGTATCTAGGACATGGAGGGAAGTCAGCATTTGTGTACCATAAACACAAGCAAATTATTTCCTTAAGATTTTAGTAAAGTACTGGTATACAAGCTTTACTTGGTATACACTGCTGGTGGTGCAGCAGCCTTGTTTTCAAGGAAGAAATAAAAGCCTCCAGTGTAAGTCACATTCACAATTTGATGAAACAATGGCCTAACCATTTTGATGTATCCACTTATTCATCAAAAATAGGTTATTATATCTTATTATTATTATATCTGTTATCTATTTTCATTATTAGATCTTCCAATCTATCTTTAAATTGATGGTGTCGTCAGTCTTCATTTTCTCTATCCTTTTCCCTTAACAGGTAAATTTTCAATTACCTTCTCCAAACAGACATATTTCCTTCATCAATACTAGATAATTCTCCATCTATTCAGTTTCATGGGCCAGCAGAATCCACCTTCCAGTAGTTGTTTTTATAGGATGTTAGTAAGAGATTTTCAGTAATTAAGTTTGATTTTGCTCTGATGATTCTAGAAGCTTTTCTTTCCTTTGGCATTTTAGGGCTTTTCTGTCACTTAACTGGAGAGAAGCTTGTTTTCCAATGTGTTCCACCACAGCTATCACTGTGGAACATAGTGGGTATGACATTATCTCCTCCTCCAGACTCCTAAACTTCTTTTTTAAGAAATGGAAAATATATGAGCAAGAACAAAAGTATCTTATTTTCCCATAAAGCTTATCTACAATAAAATAAGCATCAATTCAAACTTGGAGCAATGAAAAAAAGAATATTTTCAAACACTTTCCTAGTCTTAGACATCATCCTGGATTTAATAAATTTTAGTGATTATTCACATGTTATCCCACAGGTAGGTAAGATAAAGATTTTTCAGTGCTAACTTTAAAGCTGTTGAGCCCTAGGAACAGACTGCAGGACCCTATCTGAGACACTCTATTCTCTGTATGTGCCTGGGGAGAGATAAGCTCCTTAGACAGAAGCCAAATCAGGCAACATGCAGAGCAGAGCTGCCTAGAGTTAAACATTAGGAAATTCTGAAAATAGCAAGGCATCCATTTATATCCCCTGACAGTTCACAGCCCACAGCCTGAAGGTAGGAGACAATGTCTTGTCTTACTCAAGGAAGAAATGAAAGGCCTTGGGTTGAGGCATTCATTTGCCAGAGGGTATCCAGACCAAAGCTGTTGCTTCCCAAGAGAAAGCAGCAATCCGTGCTGCCCGGGAACAGGCTCCTCCATGAACCTCTGACACTGTGCAGAGACGAACTCACTGCTCAGTCAGTGAATAGGTACCAGGGCAATTGTCAGTGAAGTGGGAGAGGGATTTCTGAGATTATGCTCCCCGTTTATGTTTTATTTTGAATTAAATAGGTTTTCATCAAATTGTGTAATTATGTTATGAAGCAGTGGCTACTATTCTGCTACACACTTACCTTTGTATGCCCTTTGAGGCTCAGTTAATCTTGAGCAATTTATTTGCAGTGGGACACATGTTGCTGGTTATGGCATCCTGAGGGAAGCTTTGTTGTTTTAAACCTTTCTCTTGCTGAGTTAATAGAAAACTTAACTCCTATGTGGTGGGTAGTAGTCACTCAAATCATTAAATTGTTACATGAAAAGTTGAGAGTAACAGCCACTAGTAGCTCAACCACTTACTATCTAGTGAAGAATCTTTAAAAAAATAGTAGATTTATGTGAGAATAATGTAATTCTAGACAGCGCAGTGTTACGAAATGCTTGCTGAGGGCTACTGCACAGGTACACAAGTCTGAGTTTTGAGAGAATTCTTTAATGAATGTAAGTATTGGCAGAAAACTTACCAATGGAAACTCAGTAGTGATCTTAGTTTTTACATATTGTAGTCCAGTTGAGATTTCACAAGGTCTGTCCCAGCTAACAGGGGTAGACAGAACATGTTGTGGCACCTAAAAGAAAGCTGCACACTCTTTAATAAGATATTGGCCATATTTTTGCTTCCTCAATTTAAAATTGCTACTTTCCTCTTGTTTTTATTTTCTTCACTATCTACATTGTCAGTCCTCTTGCAGTGCTGCTTTCTTTTAAGCCTTTATTGCTTTATGCCAACTCTACATTTGCATTATGAAAGAATGTCAAACAAGTATTTTAACACAATTTATCAAAGCCTGTGCTGAATGGACCTCACTGTCCTCAAGGTAAGAGCTCCCACTTCTACCAGTAATAACACCAAAAAGAGCTACATTTCTTTAACCTACTTCTGGCATGGCATCTACAAAGAGCTTGAAACTACTGCTGTTTTTATTAGTGTAGATTTTGATATAGAAGCCAGTAACATTGTTTCTTCATCTCCACTGGGCTTTGACATGAAACAGCTCCTGAGTAAAAGGATTTTGTGTAGCTGAGACACTTCTGGACATTTGCCACCCATGAGGAAATTTTTAATGTCAAAAATGCTCTGTGTAGAATATTCAGACATCTCCAAGATCATGTGGTTTTTAAATTCAGACTATCCATCACAGTGATATTTGCTTTGATTTCTATATAAAAACCAATAATATAATAACTAAATTTTATTGTTACAATAATTTTCTTAATTAGCAATTGTGTGCTCTTGTAACTTTTTCACTGTTTGAATTCATTTAATTCTTGTATAATATAAGTGTTTAAACCCTCTGCAATTTATAATAATTTTCAGAATGTAGATTAGCATAGCGAAAATTTGTGTACCAAGTTTAATGGATATATGTAAGGACATGTCAAATGTTACAGATAGATACAGCATCACAGTGGGAAAATTTAGAGTTTCATTTATGTTTACTAATTACTGATATGCAGAAAATTTAGTATTGCAGCATAATGCCTCTATCTCAAGTGTGCAAGAAGAAAACTAAAAAATAAAATGCAAAAATAAAATGCAGAATGAGAAAAAACCTCGTAGTAAAATTCACAATTAGAAAATATTTCTGTATTGAAAATTTTCTTTAATGAAGATTCCCTGATTGGGTCATTCTCTTCACTATTATCTGTGCAAGTGGTATCAATCAGGATCAAATTCAGGTCCAGCTCAAAATATTTAACCTGGACATTATTCTTCCCATAACTTCAATCAAAACTGAAAAAAATGATACTTCCAAATGCCAGTCTAGAAAAGATAGAAAATCTGAGTCCAAAAAATGGGATGTGTCTCTGATTTCAATGAGAAAAATTATATTCTTCTTGTGGATGACCAAGATCTCTGTCAAAGTGAAGTTGACCACTAAGTACTTACAAGATTATGAAGAATTTATTTAGTATTAATGACAATACCTCCAGATTAAAAAAACCCTACAATAATGCTTCTTGCAAATTTTTCTGAAATGTCCACAATTTTGACCGTGAGTCAAACATTCAAACTTAGACCTCCACAATGCAGAAGCAAAGATGGACCTGGAGGGCCTCTCAGAGAGGCAGGGCTGTCTGTGCCCCCATAGCTGCTGACCGTCTGCCCACTCTCTGAGCTAAACAGAAGCTTGGTGGACCTGTCCATGTGGCATCCAGCCCAAGCTGAAACACCCTGCCTGTGAGTAGGGTCAGTGCCACTCCTGTTGCCACAGTTCAGCCTCCAGCCAGGATAGAGTGTGGGCAGAATGAGCTCACGTCTGCTCAGAGAACTGACAGAGCAAGCTTTCATCTGCTTGAAAAACACAAGCAGAAATTCTTAGAGTGACCCCTATTTAATCTAGAATGTGTATGGCTGAAGTCTCTGAAATCTGTTACCAACTTCCCAGCCAACCAGTGCCAGCGGTTTTTCCCCGTCCTTTTATCATTAGCAGCTCTACTGGCAAGGTTTCTAGAGACTGATCCTGAGAACACTTTCTGCACTTATTCACTACATTTTCACCAAAGACTAGCAAAGTGGGGTGGTATTTTTCCTTAGTTTCCTTCTCTCAGGAGTCCAAAAGTAAAGCATACCTGTAAAGGGGCCTGAAGAGAATCTGGCAAAGGGATCATCCAAGATTTTTCAGCAATCATTGCACTAATTTTTAAGAGTTTCTTGTTCTCTTGGGTTTGAGTTTTAGGATTTTTTCCCCTATCAAATGGGAACATACTTGATTTTGTTGTCAAGGTAATGGTAATAAAAAGTGATATTATTCATTATTTGGTCCACAGCAGCAATGCAGTGAAAGAGTTACACCACAAAGCAAAGATATACACCATGTCTAAAGAGCTGCTAATTTGCATAAACCTTCAAAAAGATAACAACTTTGAACATCAGAGCACAAAATTATTGTGATATCCAGTACAGTGAAGTTTTTATTGTTTGATTGGTCACCAAAGGTCTGCAAGAAGGAGGTACTCAGTAACAATGGAAGCCTAACTAGAAAAAGAGAGAAAAGTGCCTGGTACCACACAGAGTCTGTTCTATAGTCTTCTCTTTCATGAGATCCTAGAGGTTAAAATGTTTTCAGTTTTAAATAAGTACTGGAATAGCTCAACACACTTGACCCAAGTGCATGTGTGCTGTTCATGTTTTGTTTTCTTTTATTTAGAATTATAATTCAGTTGCATTAAGTAAAACCTCTTTGCACCTATCTCAATGCCATTTGAACCAAAGGAGTCATTATTGTGAACCACAGCTCTTATTAGGTCATGACCTGGGTTTTTAGGGGGAAAAAGGCATGTAAAACATGCTGATCCCTGTTAGCCTGGTCAGTGTGGCACCAGGAAAGGACTTGGATCATGAATGGGTGACAGTCAGTTAACCTTTCACTCATAGATGACTGTTTGTTGGCCACAAATGAAGCCAAGGGAGTTGAAATATGTTTTAATAGTCTGTTTATATTTTTCTACTAAGGTCTTGGTGCCACATAACTCATTTTGGCATTTTTTAAACTTAATTTTGCATCAAGGAAACCAAGGAAACAGTGAAGCCAATATTTATTTTTCGAATAGCTATAAACATTTCACAGAAACTCTCTATGCATCAGTGACTTATAAAATTTGTTACCTTTTGCTAGATACTTGCCCTTTTAATGAAAGCCTAACCTTAATGTGCTAATGGAGATGAAGGCCAGAGGGTAAGTGTAGCATCTTGTGCAATACAGACACTAACGAGTAAAAGGATCAAGCCAGACCTGTTGCACACAGTTCAGACTGAAGATGGGATGTGCTTGTGTATATAAGTACTTTTATTCTACATCCTGTTTTCAATACCATAAATCTTTATTCAAAAAATGAATAATGCTGTTGTCAATTATACTATATGAATAAGAGAAGCCTTGGCTTTCTCTTCTGCACGTTTTTTTCCTTCTTCTCCTTCCCCTCCTCTATTTTTAAATTTCTTTTACACAGCCATGGGCTCTCATTCAGCAATGTACTCAGGTAATTTTTTACTTTTAAGCATATAATAAGTTCTTTATAGAGGCAGGACCACCAGAGCTCTCACTGAAGGTCAAGTCACACTTGTTTCATTATGATTGCACACTCTTGAAGACGACATAATTCCATTAAATATTTTAAAATACTAGGGTCAGAAAGAGATCATGACAATTATGTTGTCATTAATCCTACCTTATGTTGTTTCCGTATTTGGAAATTATTGTTTTTCCTGTCACCTCCACAAAGAGATTCTTCAACATCTCTTGCTGTTCATTGGTGTCATGAGCCACCAGACAAAGTTCTTTAATCTGATTAGTATAAATTAATAAACTGTGAACTGGCTAATCTATCAGGACTGAAAAAGTTAAAACACAAGTAAGAGAATGAAAATTCTGATTAACATTTTGATTTGAAAATAATATCCCCCAAAACATCCTTGTATTTTCCTCTGGGATTCATGCAGTGGGAAGCACACATTTCTTGACATGAATCTCAACATAAATCTTGAAAATTTCATGCAGAACCCAAAATATTTATTTTAATGTGTTGTTCATTAAGTTGTTTCTTTAAATTTTAGTCTGTTGGCAGCTGCACACTCATTCCATTCCATCTGCATTGTAACGACATGTAGTAAGATTTGACAGAGTCATTAGGTCATTAACACTGGAAATATTCTTAAAACAGAATCTGCAAATGCCCAAAGGGGCACAACTGTAAAAGAAGATTGCACTGCTAGCACAGAATAAGGTATAAATAATCAGAATGTATTGATGAAAAGTTAATTGCAATCTATTTCCACCTTTATCAATAATGATTCATTTCCTTACAACCAAGCTCTTCTCAAGGGAAAAAAAAGGAAAACTAAACAAACAAAAAGTACAAGAATTCTCCCAGAAATGTCCTGACCAGGGCGATGGAGCTGTGGAAGTGTCTGAGCAGAAGTCTCATGGAGGGTAACTGAGGGAGATGGGGGTGTTTAGTCTGGAGAAAAGGAGGCTCAGTGGGGACCTTTTCATGCTCTACAGCTCTGAGAAGAGGTCGTAGCCAGGTGGGGATCATCGTCTTCTCCCAGGTAACCCGTGACAAGAGGAAACAGCCTCAAGCTGCATGAGGGAACTTTTAGATTAGATATTAGGAAATATTTTTTCCCAGAAAGAGTTGGCAAGCATCAGAACAGGCTGCCCAGGGAGATTGATTCAGCATCTCTGGAGGTGTTATAACCTGTGGAGATACGGTGCTTTTAGCAACATGGTTTGGTGTGGACATGGCAGTGCTGGGTCAATGATTAACCACGATGATCCTAAAGGTCTTTTCCAACATAAATTTTTGTCTCATTCTACGAGATTTGAAAGATACCTTCCACAGTTTCAATTAAATGTTGTGCCAGTGGAAACATGAGGGAAAAACGTTATTCAACCTAGATAGTCTGTCCAATTCAGTATGTCAATAAATTCTTAATGGTGATTATATGTTGCACCTTATTCAACATCCAATCTGATTTAAAAAAATATAAGTTCAGTAGTTATATTTCAGTCAGGAATTCTGCTAGCTAGTGTGCCTCTCCTTGCTGTTTTAGCCAATGGCTTGGATTCTACACAAAACCTTCAAGCTATGTAAGCCTGTGTGAAAGGGGCATGATTCTTGAACAGAATGACAGCATCCTACTTTCACTGGATAGAAGGGTAAATAATTCCCTAAAGTGAATCACAACAGCTGACTCATTACAGGGGATACTTCGACCTCTGACATTTTTGGAACAGGTTTTTCCAAGGACACTGCCTCATTTTGGTTTATACAAATCTAAAGACATAATCCAAGTGCCAGTCCTTACGTTTGCTCTTATTTTTCTGCTCCTCACCTACCTGATTCCTACCACTTGCTCTCACAGAAAACTCAGTATTTTGTGGCACTAGATAGAGGTCTTCATCTGTTTCTCCTGCAGGACAGGGATGCTTAAGGCTCAATTTTCTCACTGTCTGGTTTGTGACCTGAGATATTATTATAACCATGGAACTTCAGGGAAATAGTCCAATATTAATGAGGGGCCAATATCAATTAAACTACCACTACAAATTCTTCCCTGAAATGTATTCTGAATCCTTGGGATAGTGATGTTGCAGGTAGACTGCAGTTCTCTGCTGAGCTGCATAAACATTCAATTGAACCTCCACAATTAAGAAAAAAGTGGAGGTCCAGTATCCAGGTAAAATAAAAAAACATGGGCACCCAGAAAGTTACTGATTTTTTGTAGTTTTTAAAATAAAATACATATATAATCTATGGAACATCAAGAACTAGGCATGTTCATATGTATGTATTCTTTTGTATATCTGTAAATAGTAATGACATATTTAAATGTCATCTTCACAGATTTATTCTTCTAATGGAAAACAACAACATAGCAAAGTTTTAATTAACATAATTGATCAGTAAAGATGGGGTTAGGTTACTTAATATTCTTGGACCAGAACTATAGCTAATTTCAGGCAAAATTCCAGCACAGTCTTTACAAAAAAAAAAAAAAAAAAAAAAAAAAAAA
>VZTR01006496.1:0-18643 GCA_013400775.1 Chaetops frenatus | reverse complement strand
AAGGGACTGCATTATCCAGTTGATATGAAAAGCTAATGCCTTTCATCTTATATCCTGACAGCTAAATTCTAATTTAATCTTCAAATTATCAAGTGGTAGTCTGGTCAATCCAATACTCAAAGGAGTAAAAAAACATAGAAATTACTTCCAGAGGTCATTTAGTCCCTTTCCAAGACAGATTCTTCTCTGTGTATTTGTTTCTCTCTTTTAGTTCATCTTCAAGATTTCTATTGATGTTCATTCTCATGTTAAAATCTGTTACTAAGTTTGTCTACACTTAATATAAGAAAGCTTTGCTTGTTGACTAACTAATTCTATGATAATTTAAGTGTGTTTCATCCTTTTACATCCTCCCCTGTTGGAAAGCATTCCTTTTGATTCCTTTGAAAGGGTTTTTTTGGTAATTTGAAATTGTTGGCAATTTGTCTTTCACATTCTGCCTAAACAATCCTAATTCTTTCCTGTTACATTCACTCTTTTGGACTCTGTCCCATGGCTCCACTGTGAGTTTGAGGTGTCATCCAAAACTTCATGCAGACAAATTACCAATGCAAAATTAAGCAGATCCTAAGTATTGCCATCTAACTTCTTTAAAGCACAAAATATCAGAAACATTGAAATCTTTCCTAAAATAAATTTCTTTTTCTTTTGAACATTGAAGACTATTTCAGTATTTTTGGATTAGAATTTTTTCTTATTGGCTGTGTTGCCAAATACACTAAATTTTATGGACAAACCCAGAGGACTAAAAATAAATATTGGCTTTCCATAGGATCCATTTATTCCCCAAATCCATACAAATGTACCACTCAGACATACTTTGGATAAAATTGAATGGCCTGCACTGGTTCTGCTGCATTTGGAGACATTCAGTGTTCTCAGGAGGGAAAACAGAGATGTGTGAGGAAAAGGTCTGCAATTAAAAGTGCAGTGTTTAGACACCTATTCTTGCAGAATGTAAAAGTCAATCCTGAATGTTCATTACAGTTCCCAGTGCACACCAGCCTTACAGTGCACCCGTGAATTGATGAGCATTAGGTCACAAAAAAAGAATTTTACATGCATACATGCTTAATTGCAATTTATCCAAACCAAAAAAGCAAATCTATTAGCTTTGGCATGCAAAAGCCCTTTTTTATTATTGGTTTTGACAAGGAAGATTCTATCATGCAAAAATTATACTTGTCACTTCAGAAAACCATTATTAAAGATGCTTGTGGGTTTTTTAATTTTATTATTGTTACTCATTTGAGCAATGCCCCTTTATTAGGTATTTTCTGTTTTGTAAGATTTTGTGGAAATTATTTCAATATACATTCATATTCAGACAAAGATATAGTACAGTATAGATATGGTATAGTCTGCAGTTCAACTATCTGGGATAGGTGGCTTAAGCATAAAAGAATATATTTATTAATTAAAAGACCTGACATGAAATTTAACAACTTCCCATTGGTTATACCAAGGTGAATTAAAGACTAAAGCACAACCATACACAATATGTGGACCTACTTTAATTGTTCCAGAAAACAGAAGAACTGTTCTTCTGTTCCAGAAGAACAGCTATCTACAGTGAGGATTAATTTCTATTTGTATAGCTGAACTTTCAAACAACTTATGTATGCATGATTTAATTTATATTTTGTCTGGAAAATATATTTTATGACCTAGGGATTTTTATTACAGAGATGGTAATGCTGCTTGTACTATACAAAATATTAGAGGTGGGCTAACTTAAAAAATTGAATTTGCCCTCAGTTCAAATTCATAATTAGTCACTCTGTGATCCCAACAGCTTGAAGAAATTACCTCTCTTTCGGAATAAAAACCCTCTTAACCTTCTCATGAAAGCTTTCTTTTTGCTACTTCACTTTAAAATCTTACTTCTGTTATTTCTTACAATGACCATTCTTCATCATTCTCATGCCTTATTCAAATATGCCATGGAAATTATTGTCCAAAATTATCTCCAAAGTTAAAACATTACTGGGGTTCAAAGATGACTTTATACTTCTTTGGGAAAGCCATTACTTTGCAGAGAAAAATAAACAAGATTTCTTCATAAGAAAATCCTGTGAACTCCAGGTAATAATCCAACATGTGGCTGCTGAGTGTCTTTCCTTGGGTCAGACAGCAGCTCTGGAGCTGCTTTATTTGGTGTTTTCTGCAATGGCAGTGCTGCAGGTGCATCTTTAAGAAACCTCTGGTTTATGTTCCCCCACTTCCTCATAGCTACCAAGAAAGTCACTGCTTGCATTCCTCTTTCACTGAATATACAAAGAATCTGTAAAAAAACATTTCCTTTGCATCCATTCAAAGACGTGAGGTTTGGTGTTGAGATGTGCAGTAGGAAGTCTTGTGATAACCTGAGGCCCTATGAGGAGTGAAGACCTTTCAGAGGACTGCAGGGGAGCATGGAAAGAAATAACCATATGGAGAAAAAAAAGCCACCATGAAACAAAACAAAACAACAATAACAACAAAAACCCACTTCACTTAAAAAAAAAAAAAGACATTGACAAAGTAAACCCAAAGTTTTAATGTAATATTTAGGAAACATCTTTAAAACATTCATTCATTCATTCATTCATTCATTCATTCATTCATTCATTCATTCATTCATTCATTCATTCATTCTCACTAACAAGAAGAGTACAATAAAAAGAAAGTTAAGCTCATTAAAACACATTTTGAAAGAAATATTTATTTAGAAGAAATCAATGATGACAGTTGGAGCAAAACCTAAACATTGTTTTATAAAATTATGTGTTTCTGTGGCTTCTTCCATATTTTACATTGATTTTTTATGGCATCACTGAAAATTTGCACCACAAAAAAGACCATTTATGCATCTATTCTTGTTCCTTTAAGATGAAATGGTAACTATGTCAGCTTGCCATGTCTTCATNGTCTTCATCCCAACACCATAAACAGAACCCAGCTGCATCTGAGCTCCAGCTTTGAAAAATGAGGATTAGGTTTTGTCTGTTCAACTTCATCTTAAATTTCTGCAAGATTATACTCTGGTTACAGTAAAACATCAGCTGTACAGCTTTTCCTTTCCTTGGTTATTGCCCCCTTACGTATAACACTGAAATCAAAGGGAGGTCAGCTGTACCAAATAGAGGATTGTCAGAATTTATCTGGCATAAATTAATCCCTCAAGATTTCATTATGAAGTGTTACTTCTTAAAAAAAAACAAACCACGAAGTACTTTCCAAAATCTTAGGAATTACAAGACTAGAAGAATGAATTATGTGGATCTGAATATAAAGAACAGAGTAAGCATGGTTTCTGAGAGATAAACACAATCAGTATCATATCAGAGGTAGTGGTAAACTGTAGATTATAATAGTTTCATACAATAAGTATGAAATACTTATTGTATGAAACTATTATAAAGTAGATAAATAAGGTAAATAAAAGTCTAACCACTAAATATGCTGGAATTGCAGGATTCCCTGGAACAGTGAACATTGTCTAAAAGGAGCTTGCCACAGTTTAATTCCTTTTCCAGAAGTCAGGGTGGAAAACACACTGAAAATTTTAAATTCTGCATCCTAATTCACAGTGACACCAGCAGAATTCAGTATGCACGCATTGGATGATCAGTTTGCTACTACCAGTACTATAAGAAAATGCTTTACAAGGGGTGCTGGGAAGATTGCAATGTTGTGATGAGCAGCATAATTTTTTTTTCAATAAAGTACCATTTAACTTTCAAAAGCAAAAGTCACTACCTGGTCTTTATGATCCCATTTGTCTCATGACACAAATGTTCAGTACAACCAGGAAAGATGCATAAAACCTGTGCTAAAGATTCCCAAATTATAGGTCTCACTATGAAAGAAAGCCCCAACAGAAATCTCTCTGACTAAGAGAACTCCTAGCCCCAGAAGTTAATACATTTTTGACACTGGGGATATTTGCTTTTTGCAGTCTGAGGATCCTTTTTGCCTTTCTCAGTCTGAACTAAGCATCTCTCTGTTACTACGCATAGATACTCTGCAAGGTGTTGGCGAGAAAATTCTATTTCCATCAAGGTATCCAGTAAAACTCCCACTGCTTTACTAGAGTCAGCATGTCACCTAGTATACCTTTGTCAGTTTGTGTTCTGTAGTCTTGGTGTTGCCAAGTTGCAAGTTATTTGGAATTTTTCTTAAAATTCTAGCTCCCATGGCAATCCAAAATTCACTTTAACAAGAAAAATTCTTGGAGAGATAAGGAAGAGAGTTCACTGATTAATTTCATCTTAAAATAAACAATTTAAAATAGGACAATGCAGCACTACAATTCTCATAATCCTGTTGCTAAAAACATCTAATCTGGGAGCAAAAGCAACTGAGCAGTTGAACAAACACAGTTAAAGCAACAGAAAAGGAATGGTAAATAAAGTCAAATACACTTAAAAAACTAGAGTGAAATTATGCAAAATGCATTTGAATAATAGTCTTTTTCAGAGGTTTAAATGAAAAATGCAATACTGTGTAAATATGAAAACCAGTTTGTTCATCTTTCATGTTCTTGCTTTTACTTCACATACTGCATATAAAACTAGAATAGGTTTGGACATAATTACATTTGCCATTCTGTAAATACACATGTGCATTCTCCAGCATTGCTGAATATAGAATAGCACAAAAGAGCAAGAAAGGAAAATATGAAAAGACCACACCAGCACTATTTACGAGCTATTTACCAGAATTTGCTGAGCAGCTAAATCTATAAAACAATGAAAAATACATATTGCACTTGCAGTTAAAGTCTTTGTGTTGACGGTTTCAGGGTGGTGGTTTGATGCCTGTGGCCCCTCCAATCTCAATGGGATGTTCTATGCAGCTGGACAAAACCATGGAAAGCTCAATGGCATCAAATGGCATTACTTCAAAGGCCCCAGCTACTCCTTGCGCGCCACCACCATGATGATCCGGCCTTTGGACTTCTAAAGGAATTCCAAGTGGATCCCAGGAGAAGCCAGTCTGGCACCGCCCTCAGCAGCAGCACCACCCCAGTCTGAAGGTAAAAGGCAAAGGGCTCCTTGAAAGCAGCACATAGGGATGATGCAAAGTGGCTTCGCTCTCACTCCATAACCTGCAAACCCTTTCCAACTGTCACCTCATATTTTGATTACTGAGGGGAGCTTGGTTTAGAAGAAGGTGGATGAAATGATTTTTCAAAGAACTGGATTTGGCTATTCTGCCCAGACTTGGTGCTTGTCAGAGGATGTCTGTTTTTGTTGGTTTTGTTGTTGTTGTTGTTGTTGTTGTTGTTGTTGTTGTTGTTGTTGTTGTTGTTGTTGTTGTTGTTGTTGTTTAAATTCAGCAACGGTATCAGAATTTGAGGAACTGAAACATACCAACCACAGTCTACTGAGTAGAATGTTATTCAGCAGTGAAATGCCAACATTATACCCATGAAAAGGGATTGCAGAGACATTATTATTAAAATTAATCTTAAAACCTTCAATGTGACCACTCCAAATAATGTTTTTCTTAAATGAACTGAATTTGAATAGTGGATGGATTTATGTTAATTCTAGAGTCAAATTATTTGTGCAAATATTATTTTTCATTAAACACTTTAAGGACAGGTTTCTAATAAATAAACTGAGTCAAACATATGAATAATGATAAGGATAATAAACATAAACTCCTCAGTTGCTCTGTAGAGGTAAATCAGATAATTGGCATAATCCCTGAGCTAGGATTTATAGTGTGATAACAAAAGTAGCTGTTGTAAGGTTTTTCCTTTCTTTCATTAAATGCAGACTGAATGTCATGTAGAATAATGAATAGAAGGTTTAAAGAATGTGAAATATTATCCTAGAGAAAATACAGATTTTGCATGGAATTTTTCCATCAAAAAAACACAGGAAGGCAAACTGTTAGGGTATTAAAAAATTACATAAATGCATAGCTTAAGGCAATGGATTAATTTTACCATATCCTTGCATGTGTGCAATTTATCCTTAATTATTTTACTTTTTTATTACATTTTTGTGAATATCAGAAGCATGCCAGTTCTCCACAGTGCTTAGGCTACAACTATAAAAAAATACTCATCAGAACTGTATAAAAATAAAGAATTGTGAACTTGTAAATATCATGTTTATATTTCCTGCAACAGTCATTTATTTTGTACAGGCAACCCTGAATCCACACAGAGGATGAAAACCTCAAAAGGATATAAATATTAAAGTACTTTAGAGGACTGCTTACAGGTTGCTAAAAAGTAAATGTGTTCTATTATAATACTGCAGAAATGTGGGACTATTGGAAAAGATAAAAGTCTTCTAATAACAATCAATATAGTAATGGGTGGCCTATGAGGGTGTAGAGACAAATCTTTCAATTTATACCCTTTGGTGATTAAGTCATATGAATAAAGTCCATTTGGGAAAGTAGTTTGCAGTCATTCTACTTTTGCTAGAAATGAAATGAAAAAGTTTACCCTTCTATCACTGAAATCAAAAGCAATAGTCTCATCAATTAAATGGGACCAACATGGCACACAAAATCTGCATGTGATGAGGTGTTTGCCCATCTCTTTGTTGCTTTGTTCCTTTTATTAAACTGTTCCTGAGATGAGGCACAAAAATGATCAGATTTTTTTAAAGGGTAATGATAATAGAGTAACTTCTTTTTCTTCTCTTACTTTTTCCACTTTTTATTTTTTTTTTTAGCAATTTTTTTTTTAATTTTGTGGAATAGAGAAAAAAATATTTGCATATTTTTAAATACCTCTTCCTAAAGATTCCAATGCTATAGTACCATTGAAGGTTATTGCAGCCCCTGAGGATTCTGTGATTTTGTTACACTTTGACATTTGTTTAATTTTAAGTGGGAAGATTTTTTTTTTTGTGTAGTTGTACATATTTTTATATATATTTGAAATAATCTTGAATAAGGGTTAATTTGAAGTTTTCTGCTGAAGAAGTTCCCAAACTACTCTTTACACAGCACTTTCTTCACAGACATGTTTTGTCCCAGCTTCCAGCAGGTGTTTTTTAATGGTCATCATTTTTGTACAAAATATACAGTCTTCCACCATATTCTCAAAAGACAGAGTTTTGCAGATCTCCAAGTTAAGAATGCCATTTTTGCAGATCCTATTGCAAAAGGCAAAACAGGTTTAAAATTAAAAGCATGATATTTAGTGTTTATTTATCTGGGTTTGAAAAAATGTGGATTTGGTTTCCTATCCTTTATAATAAAACATTTTTAAAAATTGTGGAATCTGTGATTTGCTTTGCTTTAATTTTCTGTGACAGGCTGATAACCTTTCAAAAGCCACTATCTCTCCTTGTAAGAAATAATAATAAGTTTAGACAGAGTGTAGGAAGGGACGAGCTCTAATTCAAGTTTATCCAATAATTATTATTTATAACATTTCATATCCATACCCCAGTATTTTTTATTGAACTTCCTTGATCAAAATCATGAGAATATATTTCTTATCTCTGGTTCATATCATACAACTCTATATCAATCTTTAAAATAAAGGGTTTCTTTAATTCAACAGGCAAAGATACAAATTGAAGTGTGATGTTTTCCTTGCCTTGTGATATGTTCTTCTATCATCCATTCAATCATGTTGTATGGCAGTGACAAATCTCCACTGATCTCTTAGCCAGAAATTCCATCTGCTCCATTTTTATGCCTTTTAACACTACAGTGATAAGTTTTAACATCTCTTTGTAGTCAATTTATCCTCATTTCTCAGGACTTTTTTCTTAATTGACTTGTTTTTTATGTTCCTTTGGGGAAACTCAGCTTTTCAAATCAATGTTAAAGCTGTAAGGAACTACATACATAAAAACATATTTTGCTCCTAAAATTTAATGGATATGCACTGCATAAATTGAAGAGTTGTAATTAATAAAAAAAACTGGGTTTGGAATTGATTTTTATTAAAATCCTACTTTCCTTGACAGATAATTAAAAAAAAAAGTCTTTGGTCAGTGGTAATAGTAACTTTACTATTTACCCTTCACAGATAATTTCTTCCTGATTTATAAAACAAGAACACACAAAATGTTGACAAACTGAGAGATGTGTTTTCCAAAGCATGTTGATCCTTAATTTTTAATATCTTTTGAGGCTGGAGATGTTATTTAAATGCACACTTTCCTAAGTGCCCTAGCATCCTAGTAGTGACCTGTTAAGTAGGTAAATCATCCACATTTATAGTCATTTGTACAACCATGTCCCAAGACAGTGTTCCTTAAAAAATCCTTCCAGCTATAAAAACAACTTTCTTCTCTGCAGAATTGAAGCTCCAACCACAGCTCTGACCATGCCTCAAATAATCTTGTTTGGGATTGGCACCGTTTCCCCTTCTCCTCTGGGAAGAACAAAACTGAAATAGCAATCACAACAAGAGCTTAATTCTCTAGTTAGAATCAAGCCTAATTTACAACCAGACCGTGCTGCAGTTGTGCCAAAAAGCATTCCTATCTACCAGCTTTGACACGAGCTGGACAGCTTGAAGAGAGAGGCACTAACCCCTGGATTCAGCTGCTGCTGCTGCTGCTTTCTGACTCTCAGCTGTGGTGTGCACACAGATGCACACATGCACACAAATCCATACGTCCAAACAAAACTTGATACAGCCAATCAAAATGAGCTTGCCTAAACTTTAACTAAAGGAATTGCAATCTCAGGTAAAAAAAAGAAAAAAAAAAATTAAAAGAGCCAATGTCAAACAGCAAGAGCAGGAAGGAGAAAAGACAGGATTATGGGAAGGGGAAAAGACAGACAGATAGAAAAGAGTTGAAAGGAAGGGATTAACTGTGAGACACAACAGCTTCATATTTACTGTATCATGACTATCACACATTGTGGGAACTCCTTTGTCCTCTAGGAGTGTCCAAACCCCCTCTGCCTGGCTCTTGCTCATATGAGTAGAAATCTGTGAATATTATTCCTTTTTATGTGTTCTGAGTGGTTTGTTTGTCTGTATGTTTTTAAAATTTTTGCACAAGGGCCAATTTAGTATGGATTTTTGAGAAGATATGTTGCTTATGGTTATGCTAAGTTAGATGTGTAGCAAGTGCTGTAAAAATGAAAAAAGTTCCTTTCAAAAATATTGCATTCTGCTGTGTGACTTTTTAAATACTGATGATGAAATAGACCCTATGCTCATCCAAAATCTTGTGAAATTAAAGACTTTTTTCTTCCACTAGATAAAATTTCTATTGCCCAGTGCAGTTTTCTGAGCCAGTGAGTTCAATTAAAGAACATTAAAGAATGGATATATACACTCTAAATATGACCCCCAAATGATATATTGAAGTACATCAAGGCCTAAACACCAGTCCTGTGTTTTGATAGAAAGGATCTTGAGTCCTGCAGTGTTACCATAAATTTTCTTTCTATTCTTACACTTCTCACCTTTCTCCCACTTGAATAGTGCCCCTGTGGCTCCTTTTAAAGTACTGGCAGTGTTTGCCTCCTGCTGCCTGGAAGCAGTAACAGAAGGCAAGCACCCCGTTTAACAGGAGATCTGCAGATGCTTGTGTTCAGAACCACAACACCCCCTGTGGGGAGAGCAAAGTCCCTCCCCACCAAACCACGGGTAAGGAACATTTCTTGACACTTGTCATTTACTCTGCAAGGTTGAGAAGGGAAAAATAAGGCATACAGAGGTCCTTCTTTCAACTTAAACAGGAAATGGTTGCTTTGCCAGGTCAGTCCTGAAAGGGACTCCAGAAGAGTAACTCACAGGCAACTTCTTCACTGCAGTAGGAAATGGAGGGGGGGAAAAATCTCAAACAATTTAAACAAAAAATGGAGAATCTTGATACACTAAAGTGGGTAAGAAAGACTTGAGGGAGAAAAATATGAAGAAAATTATGAATGCAAAAGAATCCAATTAAAAAGCAAAAGAAGGCAGTCTTTTGAAGAAATATAGAAATATTTCTATAGACAAAGAGAAGAATATAGAAAAATGGCAAAAATGAAAGCACTGGATAAGAAAAAAAATTAAGAAAAATCCAGCAGAAGAATCTGTAAACATATTTATTAGACAATAATTAGTATACAATTAATTTTCCAAAGCCTAAAAGGAATAGTATCACTCTTTTACTTTCTGCTTTTATTTATTATTTACAATGCAGTGGAGGTACACTGGTAAAATCTAAAGCAATACATAAAAAGCAGATCCTTAAGGATTTTTGCTAACATTCTGCCTGAGAAAAAGTTAATGCTTTTTAGCATAAGACACAAATCCACAAGTAGATAAATGAGCTTTGAATATTATTTATTCTTCCACTAAAAGATGTGGATCTCCATCCTTTTGCAACCCACTAATACATTTATTTAGAATTATTGTCTGCTCTAAAGGAAACTACACATCTCGGACCTGACCTCATTCAGCTGCATTGTCAAACCATTGGCTTGCTTGATGTTGAATAATGGAGCAGAACTGCTAGACATATTTTGCTCCTCTTCCTTTGAAGGAATTTTTTTTAATTTAAACGTATCTAGTTTGGAGCTCATATTTCATCTACCAGAGATGCTTATTTAATCTCTTTGATAGTTTCACTTAGTGTTGTTTCTTCTGTAAAACCCCCAGATAAAGTTTTCCTGAATTAATGCAGTGGTTCTTGTCGCCATCTTCTGCTCTGCCTTCACATGGAATATCACACTGCCAGGCACCAACTGTGTCCTTTTTGAGGGCTTTCATTCAGTCCTTACAGGAAATCTGGAACTCCTGGGAAAAACATCAGTGCAGATCCTGGGGCCCACAAGTCCTGGTCCTGGGTCCCACACATCCCTGTACCCTGACCAGCAGCTGCCCACTGGCTGCCACAGCAGGGCTGCCTGTGCCTTGGTCCAGGTCATCAAGTGTCATCAGGAGTGTCATCAAGCCTTCCCCCCCAGCCCTGTTTCCCTCCTGCCCATTTCTCTTGCAATACCTTCCTGTCCCAGATCAGAGAGAAGCCTGGCCCAGCAGCCACCATGACAACTGTTCCCATGGGATGATGTCTCTGCACACCCACCTGCAGGCTGTGCACACTTTCAAGCAGCCCCTCTGGAGTGACTTTAGAATGCCTGGTCACAAGATAAAGAAGATGTAAGTACACGTCAATAGCTTTTGAGAAGTACAATGGCATTAGCCAAAGGATTTTCCACTAATTTATTCTTTTTATTAGATTAAGGAACCAGTGCTAGTCCTGCTACAGGAGCAGACAATTTTCTAATCACGTAGGTGAAGATGTATCTAATGTACCTGGGTTTTACTGTGTTACAAAATCTGCATTAATTTGGAGTTTTCAAGGCTTTGGGAAAAGAGAGTAATAAATACACCAGACTTTGTCTAGCAAAAATAAGTTTATAAGCAAGAGCAGTTTTACTCAAAACAATGTGAAATGCAGAGATAGAAAATTTATTTTTGTGACTGTGAATATGGGTTTGTGAACAGAGATTTAGGCAGGAACCAACAGCTCTCTCACACCTTCTTTTTGATTGAGTGACTTGTGCAAATTCACTTGACACCAGCATCTCCTGAACCTCCTTTCCAGCCAGTGTGAGCTACCCCATAACCCAGAAAAAAGATCAGAAAAACTGCCTCAGTTCGATATAATCGAAAATAGATTAAGTGCAAGTATATATAAAATGTTGGAAATCAAAGATTTATAGTGTGACTAACCTGTTCAGGTTAAGATTTTACACATGTAAGTACTCAAAGAGTACAAAATAAAAAATGCTTATATTTTCAGTGCAATTAGATATAATATAAATATATAAAACATGTAGTTTAAGTAGCCATTGGATGTGTGGAGCAAATGATAAAGAAAACTTGTTGTGGAACAAGGCAAGTTATCCTGTCATCTCAGCTTACTCAGGGATGCAGAGAAGCCATTTTTCCTGAAGCTTCTGCTGTCTGCTGCCACCTGTGGTTTAAAAAGAAGCTTTTCCAAAGATAAATTCATGGCCAGAATCAACTAAACATGCAATGAGAGATCTAAGAAAAGGAAACTGAAGGGACTAATAAAAATAGTTAGGATGTCCAGCATAGATGTCAAAACGATGTAAATATTTAGGTACATGTTTTCAATTTTAGAAGTACTGAACTCCCACTGATTTCAGTTTGTTCCAAGTGGATTAAAAATACACTGGTTTTATAGCAGTGTAAACCCTCCCCAAAGAAAATAACTATATATACAGAGTAAAAAGTTGCTCAAAAAAACATGGGTGATGGAGAAAGGGGAATAACATAAAACCATTCTGAAAAGGCATGTTGCAGTTACTACATTTTCACTAGACCATAGTTATGTATACAGAGCACAAACATTAGGAGTCCCAAAAAAGAAGCAAAAAAAAGAAAGCCATAGTTCAAGGTGGGAACTGAACTGTATTTGAAAAAAACCCACATTAAAATAGTCTTCAAGACAAATTCTCAGCAGTCATAAAGGCAAAAATCCAATTTCTTCTTTGAATCCAAATTTAACCAATTTATGCATAATGAGTTATCCTGAATGTTTTAATTGCTCTCTCATGTGTTTTATAAGCAGACAATTTATCTTATGCTCCCATATTCACATTTCACTAGGGTTTTTCATTAATGAAGACTAATTAATTGGGAAATGAAAATATACACTTATAACTTTATATTTTTAACTCTCCAATTAATAAGCTCATTTTGGTGCCTTTTTTTACTCTGGAGTCTTATTCAGCAATGCAAAAGATCCTTTGTCTTTTCAAGAGTTCAAAAATTCCTTTTTTCCCATTAAGTGCACCTGTGTGATATTTGCCATGGGATGGTCCAAATTAATATCTTCAGAGCAGCCCAAACTGCTAATCCTGTTGCCATACATCAGCTATCTCATTTCACTGACCTTTCACTTTCTAGTGTTCAAACCAGAGTCGCACGGAGGTTAGGATTCACAGGTCACAAGGCCACAGATAACCTTAGATATTAGCAGGACTTCATGTCATTTCTTACAGAAACCAGAAGTAAATCAATATTTAGAAAGCTGGAGAAACCCATTTGTTTGTGCCATCTTGTCCACTTTGAGTTTCAAAGGCGGACAACTTAGCATCTCTGAACAAATAAAAATGAATGCAGATGAAAGAAAACCAGAAGCAATTTGGTTACCCACTGGACATGATGGACAGACAACCATTCCATGGCTGCCCCAGAGGTGCTCCAGCTCCACAGGCAAGTTTGATGGTGCCTGTGCAACAGCATGGAGGAACTGGCACCGTGTTATACAAGCAGGGAAATTTCAACCTCAGAACCTTGGCTGTTAAGAAATGTAGGATTACGGAAAAGCAGCATTTTGAATGGTGGTTTAATGGCTGAAAGGCCATTTTACACAGCAGCTGGGCCCTGGGCCTGTGGTTCAGTTCTCATCTGCTCTGCACATGACCTGAAAGCTTGGAGGCCTATTGGAAAATGACACCAATATCCTTCCTGCTATCTTCTTTGGGTCAGATGAAGCCCTGGCCATGAAGGAGCTCAGATACCATATCCCATGCTAACAAAAAAAAAACCCTTAATGAGGGTTATCACTATTACACAGCCTGAAGGGGCCCAGATCAGCATCGCTATTTCACATGCTTATAAAGATTTCCACTTATGACTTAGACACTGAAATGTTTTGCAGATGTGGTTCTACAGATCAGTTTGTTGATTCATGATAAACCTCACTGCTACCCAGTTGTGGAGAACCCAGATTTTTACTTGTCCTGCTTTGAAAAAAAGTAATTTTTTTTTACCTGCCAGGACTTTTACAGCTTCCTGCAGACATTAATTTTTTACCTGTAAGGATTTTCACATGTTTCTGCAAGCACAGCTTCCTGCAAGCTTGAGACAGCCAATTAACTGGCTAGTTTTAAGATAGACACTCTATTTAACCACTTAAAAAACAAAATCCGCCTCTATGATTCACAGTTTAAGAGAGAGAAGGTCAGGAATTTCTCTTCCAGCTTTCAAAGGATAACAAGGGCCCCCATGTGGCCTGGCCAGGCTGGTTAGGCCGGGCTGGGCTGGGCCTGCTCGGCCGGGCCTTGCAGGCTCTGCAGGGCTGGGGCCAGGCCGGGCTGGGCAAGGCTCACTCCACCGGGCCTGGCAGCAGAGATCCCAGCTGCTCCTGCCCCCCCTGCTCCCCACCCTCCCTCACCAGGAGCGCTGCAGCTGGAATCCGAGCCTGGCTGCTGAGTGCCACAGCCCCTGCACCTCTCCCGCTTCCTTGGGAAAGAAAGGAATGCCAATCTGGAGGAGATTACAACTCTTTCAGTGCACAGGTGGACTGAGAAAAAGTGCAGCAGCTCTGGCTGCTGGCCAGCAGATTGAATCAGAAGAAGAGAGGACACAGAAGAAACCAGCACAGAGACACCGAGGTCAGTGAAGAAGGGACTTAAAGACCAGAGGGAGAAGAGANGAAGAGAGGGGAGATGCTTTAAGCTGAAATTCTTTCTGTAAAGCCATGATAATGGACTAAGATATATTAAACCATTTCCTTGTAACTCACATGCAATTGGGGGGATACAATACTCTAACTGCAGCCTAAGCAAAGGCATCTGTGCTGAAGCAAGTAAATGCTAAAGTAACTGTGGTAATAATACCACCAAGAAGGGATGGATAAATTCTTGCTCCAGGGATAAATAAAAGAGAATTTCTGCTCCCAAAAATAGAAGAGAAACCTTGCTTCTGGGGATCTCAAGAGAGAAGAGAGGACCCTTTGCTTTTTTACTAGAACAGCTTATCCTTAAAATAGTACCCCAGTAAACAGAGATGAGTCCTCGAAAACAGCTGCAGGAAGTACTGTGTGTTGGGCGAAGGACACTCTTACACTGCAAAGAGGAATCCTTTCTGGGTGGCTGATTTGCTGTAATATTGAAACCACAAAATAACTGTGCTCTTGTGTGAAAGTCTCCATGGTGTTACAGGAGAGGCTCCTCTCCCAACTGAACTGATGAAAGTCTATTTTAAAGCTGGTAAGCTGACTAAAGATCTCTAAGTTTTGTCTCTTTATGTTGTTGGTAAAGAAAGAGAAAATGAGGTGGAAAGGGAGAAGGAGGCCTGAAGGTGTATTCTAATTTTTTTTTCCTTTTTCTTCTGTTAATAAAACTATCTTTATACCTTTAAAGTTTTAAGCCTGCTTTGCATTTCTCCTAATCCTTATCTCATAGCAGAAAATAAATAAATAAGTTTAATGAGTACACTGGTGTTAGACCAGGAATACTCAACCGACGACATTAAATTAATGCCTGGTGTGAGGAGGTGAAGTGAAACCACTACATGAAATTGGTGTTTCTGCTCAGTTCAAACCAAACCCACAACAGTACTTAACACCACAGATTGCTTCAATGGGATATCTTCCAGTTGACTACCCTGTGAGGAGCACATCTGGGCACCAGCACTTCTGGACCATGTCACACCTAGTGAGTAAGAGAAAATTAATGTCCACATGACAAACAGTCCTATTCCTACTAAAAGAAAGGCAAGCTAGAAAATAAAGTCAATGTACTTTTCCAAGTACTAGCACTCATCCATTACATGAACAGCCAAACTGCTTCAATGGGCACAGAACTGCCTCCTGGCCATACCTTTCCTTCAGGTTTTAGCACTGTGTCTCTTGATGTCTTTAGCTCCTAAAACTTTGGGACAGGTTCAGCACCTACCAAAAAGGATCCTGGATTTGTGGCCCTTAATCTGGGACATAATGTAAATAAAACCAGACCAAAACAGAATCAAACATTCTTCTTTCTTCACAAAAATGAATTCAGGGAATGCTAGTTAGCATAAGTTCTTTCTGTATTGACTTTTTTAGAAACACCACTCAATGAGGATTTACACAAAATAGCAAGGCAGGGGAAACAAAGATTTTGCAGTCCATGAGATTTCTGTTTCATAAATGGGAGTGGGGAGAAACTCCATTTCTACATGCACTGTCTAAGCCTCCTGCTGGCATCACAAATCACCATATTAAACTGCTATCCAGGAAAGAACATGAGTAGCAACATACCAAGCATGTCAATGGAACGGATTATCAAACAGATCTAATTTGTAAGAGAAATCCTTATTGTTCAGTGAGTGAATTATGAAATTAGTGTCATGGAAGGGATAAATTTGGTATTCCACCAGGAAATACCAGGTTACTCTGTGCATTCCAAAGCATTTGTCTCCAGATAGTGCTCTGCACGCTGTTACCAGAAACGATTGCACAATAAGCAGCTCTAATAAGCAACCAGCAGGACCTTGCCAAAATGAAATGCCCTCATTGGTACTGTAAAATGAGCTTCACTGACAAGAGTAAGTTTTCACCTTCCTTCTTCCACAAAGGCCACATCTCCAAAGGAGTCTTTTCTACTCTTTTCATCTTTCCTTTTTCGCACTGCTCAGCTTTAAACTAAAGTTGCTCAAGGTCATCCGTCTTTTTTCTTTCTTTTTCTTTTCCTTCTATAACGTGCATGTGAAATGCTTTAAAATGTTAATATAGGGATGTTTCTAAAATGGCTTCATTCATACAGAACCTTTCAACAGCCCTGTTGCAATTAATAGTTTTGAAACATTTTTACTGTTCCTTCATATGGCACCTATGAAGAGAAACCAGAAATTTAGCTGGATACATGTAAACTGCAGCTGCATTTCTGGGACAGTTAAGTAGGTGCCCCTCAAAGGCTTGTCAAGGACCAAGTTGGCCTTTCCAGCTTCTTGCCTATGCATCATGGAGCTAAAAGAAAACAACACAAAGCCTTTTCTTTCTTTTTTTCAGTTTGCTGGGAGTGGCTGGGTGCTAGGAACCTCCTATGTGCACTGGCAAGAGGGTACAGGCCAACAAGGCAGATTGAAAACAACTTCTGGAAAAAAGAAAAAATTAAATATTCTCTTTCTAAAAGTCATGTAACAGTTTGTCAGTGACTTGGAAAGGCTGACAGACACTTCAGCATCCAGGAGTGTCTGGGTGGCTTAAAGATGGCCGAGGAGGGCACTGTTGCCTGTGCAGCCTGGTCAGGATTCTTGCTTAGCTTCCAAAGAAGTCTTCTGTTTTCAGCCAGTTCTTGCTTTGCTCAAGTTGGACTATTGCCATAATTCCAAGATCAGGCCCTTTGTGGGGTGATGTCCTGTCACCAACAGCATTGCTAGTGATTAGGGGTGTAAGAGTTGTCTCTGCAGAACACTCAGTGCCTGGGCTATTCTCAGCCAGGACCTTCTTAGTCCATCTTGGCTGCAGTACACGACCTATCTAAAAAACTGATGGGCAATTTCTCAAAAACAGTATAAATCCAAAATCTTTCTCATATTTCACAGCCTATGAACTTTGGAACACCATACACTATTTTCCAGAGGAAATTTTCTGCTGAGTTGTGCTCTATCTTAACTTTATTTCAGACTTCTTTATTTTACTTTGTATATCCAGGTGAGACACCAAAGCTGAAAAATGAGAACCTGTCACTTCTTGCCTATGTTTAATGTTGGACAAAGGAAAAAAAACAGTGGGCTGAGGAAATATTGGGAGATTCCCACTGAGATATTCTTAGTAACTTGGATAAATAGAGTTGGGGAAGAGGAGAAAATGTAGCAATTAAAAAGGTGTAAAAATATTTCTGAGGGTGCAGGCCTCTCAGATCATCACTGAGCTTCCATCACACAACCTACTAGAAATAGGGGGACAAAGCACAGTCACCCCAGAGGCAAAGTTAAAAGTATTCATATGGCATTGGTCATGCTGAAACAAAGAAAAGATTAAAAAATTAACAAACATTTTGGTCTTTGTCTTGGGGTTACTGTCTCACTGAGGTGTGAAAAAGTGAAAGAAGAATGGGCCATGATCAGACTCTGAAGTCCTGCTCAGTATTGTGGTCCAATGATTACTACAACCTGGACAGTCACTCCAGTTGCTGGTGATAGGGCTGCCCAGTTTGTGTTCACTGGCCCCCGTGCTCCCTGCAAATCTGCTTCATAAACACAGGGACTTGAAAGGAGAAGCAATAATTCAGGAAGTCTCCTAACACAGCAGGGTTACATTTGCAATATGAAGGGTTAAGATTGAAAACCAAAGTAGTTTAAATCTATTTTCAAAAATCAGTACCTAACACAGGATTATCTTTAATGACAGACATGGAGGTGTCAAAGGACTGTGTCAGGTTTCAGACCTTTCCATAGTTTAAATTCCTGTATTTAATCAAAGGTTAACTGAATCATTGCTGCTAGAGGAAAGACTTCAATGTGATGGTGGTGTTGTGGGTGGCCTACAATAAGTAATCCCATATTCAGGCTGCAGTCTCCAACATGCAAAAATATTTCCCATGCATGTCTCTGTGTACAGAAAATACATGTGACAGAGTATACAGACTCTCTCTCAGGGCAGTGCAGAATATTTCTAACTAAAATTATTTCTTAACTGCTTCATTCCTTAGCTGAATAGTTTTATTTTTTTGGCTGTGATTCCTCTAAAATTATTTCCTATCAAACTGCATAAGATGAAGTAATAGCACTCAGCTTTCTTTAATTCTTGAGTGTCAGATCTTATATCAGCAGAATTTCAATTAGTTTTGTAAGGCTGCATTTTCTTATTTTGTCCTGCACAGCCTATTATTTATAGAAAAATACAGGAATTAAACTTGTATGCACAGATAGTTCAGATATTTTATTGGTTTGGCAATACTCATACATATATACATATACATA